>JAQFXP010001835.1:0-17432 GCA_034693685.1 Belba bartosi
CATAATAGATCAAACAGAATATAATTCAAAAACTGGTTGGAAGTGCTCTTTGGCCACAAAAACAATGATTACTAAAGTTAAGAAGACTTTAGCAAGTACAAACTATTCATCACGAGATGCGGTCATAATATACCACATTTCTTAGACAACTATTTAGAATAAGAAACAGAAGACATCAATAGTGACCGAAAATGTCCAGTTGTATTAAAACACAGCAATAATCAACATAATATTAGTTAAAATTGATTTTTGATAAAATTTTGATTATTATTGACAAAACCTACTTAGATGGGAATTTTAAAATGACTACAAGGCACTTTCAAAATCAAAATTTTTACAAAATTTTTTAATTTTATACTAAAAGATTATAGTTTGGTGGTAATAACATCAGAAAATCTTAAAGAATATCTGAAAAATGGCATAATTTAACCAAATTTGTAGAAAAAATCAATGCAAAATTTTTTTTGCATTAACTTGTCCTTCAGATACTGTCATATCTGAATTAATAAAATGTTGTCTTTTTTAAGAACAAATAATAAAAACCAAATAGTTAGTCAACAAATTGGACACAAATTTGATTATCATATCGAAGACATAAGCGCGCGCTAATTCTTCTAAAAAATTACAATTATATAAGACTCAGACCTTATTTGAAAAAATAAACTTTTCTTTTGCTCTCAATTTATTGCTTTATATGTGAATTGATTGATGTCTAACCATTGAATTCACTTATGCTTTAACTCAACTCTAAATTATATTATATTAAATTGAGAAATGTTTGAATTTTCGAGTACTCTAGAGTCAATTTTTTGTACTCACTTTCCTCTTTATCTCTTCTCTGAACACTTTGGCTCAGATTTTGTGGACAAATCAAAACAACACTTAAATTCTTAGCGCTCTTCTCGTAGAAAAAGTTTCACTTATTTAATAAAAATTGAGCGAAGAGTTAATGAGTAGAAAAGTGAGTTAAAACTGAGAGTTCGTAAAGCATTAGTATATACTGTATATAAGCCGTATATAAACTATTGTCCGAATCTGTCAAAAGTTATAAAAAACAATAGCAAATCGGTTGGACGTCAGTCGATAGTCTGGCAAAAAGCAAAATATCAAAAACAAAAGAACCGAAAATAAAATTCTGTCAGATTTGTTATCCAACTGACAAATAATGTTTTTACGCAAAAAACAATAACTTATTGTTTATTAGAGATGTAGACCCGGGGTATTATTTTTAGACCAATGAGATAGTTGGAGTAAAAATTGCTTTTATCGATATAAAATATGGATTTAACTTGGGGCTATTTTTAGATTAATATAATTTTATTATAAACCGGAATTATTTTGCACTTATATTGCATTTTTTGATAATATATCAAATATTTGATTTTCCAAGAATGAAATTAAGTTTTTTAACGGACAAAAATTATCCAGCTGAATTACATGAATAAATAATAATAATATATTAAAAATTTTTAATTTGTTTTTTAATTTTATACTTTATATTATTATGAAATTTAATGTAAAAATTTTTAATATTTAGTAATACAATTTTATATGGTTAATATTTTAAACAAACATACCCTTGGTCATTTCCCAGATTCCATTTATACCATTAGATAAGATACTTATTATAAGAGTTATAGATAGCAAAACTTTTTTCTATTGTTATTCGTTGCTGTGATTCTGTGCACTCATTCTTCTCGAATCCATTTGTTGTCCAAATGTTTATTTCTATTTTATTTTTGTTATGAAAGAAATAATTGAAAACTTATTATTATTTCGATGAGAATCCTGTTTTGCTGTCTTTTCATTTCATTTAATGCCTGGACTACAGACTTGACTACAAATTCATTTACAAACTTCATATACAGTAAAGAATTTTTTGTCCGTTTTTATCGTTAGCTTTAACTTAGTTACTACTAGTTTACACTTAACTTAAGACATGACATAAATTATTAAATAATAGATATTTCTCGTCTGCGAGTGATTGATCGCTAAAGAATTGATTTAAACAATTGATTATCCGATCGATTAGTTCACAAACTTTGTGATCAAAACATTTGGTTGATATCAAGTCATAAACTAGAAATCAGACAATCAATATCAAAATTATTTATATAGTATTGAAATTTATTTTTTATATAAGTAAAACATTATATTTTTTGATTTATAAGTTAAAATAAATCATATTAATAACAAAACTGACTAAAATTTAATAATCGAAGTTATTTTGTCAGTGTAGCTTTTTAATTTATTAGTGTTTTTATGTATATATTAATATTATGATAGATATATTTTCTCAAATTATTTATTTTATTTTATTTTAACCAAAAATATTTAAATTTTAAATTGATATACAGTTAGCAAAATAATCAACTAGTTTTCTAAATGTTATCTCAGAATAATGATAACTTATCTGGCTTACAAGTTAGTTTTAAGCAAAATGTCTGCAGTATATATTGCACAATGATAATTGTCAAATTTAATTACTATTGATAAATTTGATATTTTCACCACGATTACTTGTATTCTTTTTTCTGCCTTTTCTCAGACATTGAGTCAAAGCAACTCTTATCCAATTCCAGGATTTCTGTGATATTTGAAACTAAAACAAATGAAAAAAAGTCATTAATTTTTTTTCAATTATAATTTTTCTAGATAATTATCTAACAGTTTATCACAACTCGTAATAAGAAAAAGAATAGTTGTTTTGATAATTAATTTTGTATTTAGAAAAATAACAAGTAAAGTTAGATTAAAAATAGAACAATTTCAGTTTTTTATTTTAATTACTAACGAGTAAGACAAACAGAATATTCTTAATTTAGCAAGTCATATTAACAAATGTTTTATGATGTTTTGCAAAATTTTATTAATAAATAGTTTTTTGTTAGACTTATATTATTGTTTTTAAAATTAAAGATAAAAAGTATTTGTGCTAGAAAACATATCGATTTTCCAATCTTGAGTTCAGTAACTTCATTGTCTATTTAATAACAAGAACTTTGTTGAAAATCAATGTTTAGTATTTAAGCAAGGCTATAATTAGGATGAAGCCAACTATTTTATTATCTGTATATTTGTTTAATTTATTCTTTAAGTATATAATATATGTTTGCAATTATACAACAATAGAAATTGGACCTAAAGCCAAATATTAATTTGATCTGATTATTTTATCTATTTAAGTGAATCTTTTCTAATTAATTTTGCCAAAAAAAATGTTAAACATTAAACAATCCAAACATTGTTTAAATTAGTATTTATAACATTTTTACTTAATAATGGAATAAATAATGGTTTTAATTCTTATCAAAAATTTTCAAATTATTTATTTGTTTGTTATAGCTCTTTAGAAAATAAGATAATGACCATTTTTATATTTTAAATGTTTTAAACATTAATTAATAATTTGTGTTTTTGACAAATGCCAAATGGTCAATTTAAGTTAATCTTTATAGATTTAATTAATTATTTTAAAAATATTTTTAGTTACTATCTTATAATTAAAATGTTTTAAATAAATATCTAAAACTGTATTTTTAATAATTAATTAGTTTAATATTAAATATTTTTTAGATAGCCAATTTAATCAGATTTATTTTAGAGTCTAATCTAATTACTAATGTGTTTGTAATTTATACACTTCGCAGAGAATTTTTTAGATTGCTCAGATTTTGTTAAATTATTTGAATAGACTACTATATATTATTTATATTCTAAAAATATATACAATAAGTTGCAAGTAAACATATATTATTTATTATTGCATAATTTATATCCAAAAATTTTGTTTTAGTTCAAAATATTTACCAAAAATTTGATTTAAAACTTTAATATAAAAATTACTCAACATTGAAGTTGCATAATTCATCAATGCATTAAAAATTTATTCTTGAAAAAATCCATAAATTCAAGTAGTTTAAATTGGTTTTTAGTTTTTAGTTTGACCTAGAGCATTTTATATTCGCAAACATTAAACCCGAAAAAGGAGAAAAAGTAGAGAAATAAATGCGAAATAAATGTTCTGAGGGTTAGTATCAATAAAAAGCTGTTTGCAGTCGATAGTCGATGAAATAGAGGACGGAATCCACGCAATACTTCTATTTTAGTACTTTATTTGCTTCGAAGGCTTCTTTTGAGCATTCAATTCAATTCGAGTAACTCGTGTTAAGTCAATACCAATAAGGGCTAACCCTATTCCTAGAATACAGTTAGAAGTTCTCAGTCCACTCTCATTCCACTCTCAGTCCACTCTCTTTCTCTCTCCCCTGGAGTTCGTGCGCTCCTTAAGAGGTCAGTCATAGACCAGCCGTTTCTCTCACTCTTTCCGATTCACTTTGTTTTCAATTTTTCTTTAAACTACAGAATATTCTCAAACTGTGATTCCGAAACATTCATTTCGATCGTTTGGCTGTTGAGAAAACCTCTGTTCCTCTTCACGTCATTTCATTGTTTTTTGCTCTCATTTTATTTTTTTGATGTCTATTAACGACGTTTTTGAGACAAAAATCGCATTACAGTCAGGAATTGATTTGTTCTCCACTTAAGTGAAAATGCATTTATAGTATAGTATAGTAAAAATACAATGTCTAAATAATTCAGTCTGAAACAATTCTTAATGATGTCGAACGTTTTATACTCAGTATTCTATATCTGATATTAAATTAAGATATTTTAATTGAAAAAAATTTGAAATAATTTTTGTTTTGTTTTGTTTTGTTGCGAAATTCAATGACATTTAAAGGAAAGTTGTTTTTATTGATTTATTTGCTCTATTCCTGAAGCTGGCAGTGAGTATTGTGAGGATACTTTAAAATAATTCATTCTTGTTTATTCTGGATGTTGAACTCTATTTAGTTTAAATGGAATCGACTGTAGGTTTTGAATTGATTGGTTGCATACAATCCGAAACACTCTATCAAAAAAGTTTATGTTATTAAAGGAAAAAGAGTAGACAAACGAAATTGAAATAAAGCTAATATTATGTCTGATTGAAAGGATCAAAATGTCATTCCATCGATCAATCAAATGTCGAACAATATTCCCTATTTTTGTTTATTTGTTTTTATAAAATATATTTTTTTAAACAAATATTTTTATAAAAAAAAATATAAATCGTTTAGTTTTGCAAATCTATTTTGACTCTATTTTACGAAATATTTTCTTTAATAAACGCATAAATATTTATTTGCAACTATATAAACAAGATCAAAATTGAGTTTGAAAGTAAAAATAAAGTTAACCTTTCTCAAATAGAAGTTAAAATATTATTAAATATTTAATAAACTGTTTTAGCATTTTCAAAAATGAAAAAATATTCTAAAAATATTTACTTGATTAATTATATTTTTACTAGCATCGTTTCCAGTAAAGCTAATATAATATATTAAATATGTATTTCTATTAGTTTATATGCAAAAATATCAATGCAACTATGTAAAACCAAAAAGAAAACATAAATTTTATATATTTGTATAAGATAATAAGCCAAAATATAATTTATTTATGAATACATTTGTGTTTATTAAAAAAATATATACTAAAAACAAATGCATAAAACTGTTTATATAGACTATACAGTCAACTTTTAACGAAGGCATGCACAAAACCAAAGTCACACAATTTAATGCTTGAGCAAAATTGTTTCTAATTTTAAACTAATGTCATTTTATTTCTTAATATTATTTTGCGATATTAAAGTGATATATGAATTACACTTATGAAATCAGTTACATATCATAACAAATAGTCAAATGTTTATTCATTTAATATAAATTGACTTTAATTTTCGTTAGTTTATTCTTAACTTTTGTAACTAACTCATTGATAAAAATAAAAATCTAGTTAAAAAGTGACATTAATTACATTAAAATTAGAAAAAGTGGCTATCACTTCGCCTAGAATACAGTTTTGTACCAAACACTCGTTAGAATTTGACTGTACTATCATTTGATATAAATATTAAAACACAAACATAAGCGACTTATTTGAATTTATATTAATAAATCTAAAATCTCATTTAAGTGTAAAAATATTTAATTAAATAAACAAAAATAATAATCTATAAAAAAAATTTCAAAAATATATTTTTCAACTAAACTCGAATAGGATTCCTGCCAACCATCCTGGAGGGGTCGGTGCGGGGCAACTACGGCCTAATGGATCAGGTGGCTGCTCTCCATTGGGTACAGGAGAACATCGGCGAGTTTTCCGGTGATAATAATAACGTTACGATTATTGGCCACGGATATGGAGCTGCCTGTGCCCATCTATTAATGATATCACCCATGGCTAGGGGTTAGTCGAACTCAATTACGGCTTTAATGCCATCTTTTCTGACACCGAATCGAATTTTTTCTCATCTCTTAAGTGACTCTTTTCTTATTTCGGATAAAAATATAAACTTTTATCTTTTTTCTCTCAACTCAAAGAACAACATTCGCTCACTTCTTGAGATACACTTTTTTTTGATAGTATTTTATCTCTTTTTTTCCACTAAAATAAAAACACATTTTCCAAAGGATAGGATCTGTCTCTTGAATAGCAGTACTTATTCTTCTGCTTCTGTTGATCAATGATATGAGAGATTAATATTTGATAACAAAAAAAATGTTATTTTTTCTCTTTTTTTTTGAATAAATATTTAATTTTCACAGACTTTCACTCACTTTCATTCATAAGATTTTTCGTTAACTTTATTCAAGTCATTAATCATTGATTGAGTTGTAATAAACGAGACTTTTTGGCCCAAATTAATGTAAAATTAATTAGTTTTTTATATCTAATTGAAAGGTTTGTTCGCTCGGGTTGTGCTGATGAGTGGGTCGGCACTGAGTCCATGGGCTATAGCCAGGAATGCCGAAGACTATTCAATTAAATTGGCAAAAGAGCTCAATTGTCCGATTTATGTATGACATTAAGACTATGCCTTAATTTAGATATTAAATGCGATCGAAAGCAAACATTAATTTAATTTATTTGCAATAAAAGGAGAATATATTAATGGTTGAGTGCATTCGCCAGAAGAATGTCATTGATATAACTCGTGTGGATCTAATGGCACCGCAATATCTGACGACATTCGGGCCGATAATCGATGGAATAGTAGTGCCTTCGGAGCCGAAACAGATTATGGAAACCGGACTTTCGGACTTCAATTACTATTTTCACCACAACTTCACTCCTCCGAACATTCTATTCAATTCGAATTCTGTCCACTATTTTAATAATTATGATCTTCTGTTTGGTGTGACTCGAGTCGAAGCGCCTTATATTTTCAGTGCTCACGAGGAACGGCACGGCATTGATATGATGAAGAGGGACCGCATTCTTAGGACTCTCGTCCGCAATCTCTTTGATTTCCATCAACAGGTTTAGTATTATTACTATTATTAGTATTATTACTCATATTTACATTAAGTTTTATATTTTATTGTCTAGGCACATTTTTAATTTAATTAACCTCTTGTTGATTTTAAGCATTATTGTATGCTTGATTAAATATACTCGATAAAGTTTGCAATATTGTTTTTTTAGTTGTGCAACAATTGTTTGTTTAAAATCTAGTTTTCTAACCTTGTTATTGATTTTTGTAGTAATTTGAGAATTTTTATTACAGTTTTGTTATCAAAAGTATCGAGTTTTTCATTAAAGCCAAACAATTAATTTGTCGCTAATTTTTATTTTGTAATTAGATGTCAGTTTACAATGGATTAGATTTTTATAAACTTTTGAAAATTTTAAAATATAAAAACATTTCAATTTATAATTAATTGCAATTTTTAATTAAATTTTTATAAAATATATAATAAAATAATTTGTTTTTTGATCCTATATCTGATCAAAGTCTTTGATAATATATATTTAATCTTATTTGAAAGTATGTCACTTGCTTGATTTATTTTTATGTAATTTTTATTTTTTATTAAAGTTTTAGATTTTTTAACATAGTTTGTAATCTGAATCGGCTTAGCAACATAGAAAGCAAGATATTTTGCCATTATAAAATCAATAAATTTTTACTCAAATAATATTTATATATATAATAAATACAATTTATATAAAACATATTTTTAAAAGCATTGCAAGTTTGTTATTTACTGTATTTAAACTTATTTACTTTTAGTTTTTTAAATCAATTTTTTTTAATATATTCAGATTAGTTTTACAAGATAAAATAAAATAATTTGCAAAAATATAATTTACATTAATTAAAATATATTTGTATATTTATTTTTAAATTTTGAATAACATTAAAAGTTACAACTAATAGAACTTAATTCTTAATCTTATACTTATTTTCAATAAATAATAAGTTAGAATAAATACAAACTTAATTACTTAAATAAAATATTAGATACAATCTGATCCGGCAATAACGGAATTAATTATCCTTTATATTTGGATTTGTGTTATAACAACTATTTATCATAATCTGGTTAAAATGGTTGCACATAAGAGCACAATGGTTAAAATGTAGCTAAGGTTTCTGTTAAATCCAAGCGAGTTATTATCTGGTCAGATTGTATTTTTCCTTATTGAATTTAAAAATGAAAATTTTTAATTATTTTTTTTTAATTCAGTCAATATTCTTGACTCTAATGAACGAATACACTGATTGGAACCGCCCGGTCGAACATCCGGTCAATTTGTTGGACTCGACGGTCGACATACTCGGAGATGCCTTAAGAGTGTCACCACTGGTCGAAAGCGGAGATTTGCATTCAAAGTGGATATCATCGCAAATATCGACAGCACAGCAACAATCGCTGCCCTATTCGAGTGCCGGCACCGGCGGTGAGACTCGAAACGCCAGAATTTTCTTCTATGTCTTTGCATATCAGGTATAACTCACTTATTTCTTATCATAAATTCTAATCATTTGTTCAATTTATTGCTTTTTTGTATCATTACTCAAATTTATCTCTTTATCTCATTTTTCTGCTTTTGTTTTTCACTACTTTGATCACTGCTGGCCTACCAGAGCGAAGATGGGAATAAACTGCTGCACCAGAGGCTGGGCTGTATGCACGGCGAAGAGTTGGCCTATTTGTTCGGCGCTCCACTAGCGGTGCAACTACTCGGCCGATCAATCGGACATTTCGCCAATAATTATAGCAAACCTGAAGTAACCCTTTCTGAGGCTGTCATGACTTATTGGATCAATTTCGCCAAATTCGGGTATATTTTAATATAAATATTCTTTTATTTATGAGATATTTGATATATTTATATTGTATTTAGAATTTAAAAGTTTCTAATTTTATAATAATGGCTAAAATATTCTAAAATTATAATTTGTGAATAATTTTCAAGAAATTTAATATTTTAAACATTTTACATGAATTAAAAGTTTTTGTTTCAATATAATGGAGAGTAATCTCCAATAGTATTTAAATGTGATATTAAAGCAATTTCAATGATTAGTATTTGTTTTAAATGCAATTTTGGATTTTTTGACTGACATATCACCACTAAATTTAGAAAATTATTCTCTCGTCTCATATAATTGGAAGCTTACGATTAGATTTAGTTTTGCCTAAAATTTCATTAATTATGGCTAAAAACTAATGTATATTCTGTAAGAGATATGAATTAAAAATTGAAAACATTGTCTAAATAAAGTGTTTGCAGACTATTGTTAAACAATTTGTAATAACAAGTCTATGAATCGGAACAAAAACAAACTCTTCATCGAATCGACTTAACTGACATCGAACTCCAATCAGAGATCGAGACACAAACCCATTGTCGACACTTCAACAGCAAAGTTGACACAAAAACTTAAATTAGTTTATACTGTATGTAGACTACAGTCAAAGACCTATTGTAATCCTAATGTTTAGACTAGAGAAACGACTAATGCCTCTAAGAATCCAAACAAAATGATTGCATTTTATTGTTCGGAACCCTATTCTCTAAATCTATTGAGAAATCCTCTTCAAGATTACAAGTCATTCAATTCGATTCTTAAGATGACTTTTGAGATCAATGAACAAAAAAATTTTGTGTCATTTCTATTCCGAATATTTCTCTCTTTATGCCGATAAAAATCACTACAAAAACGAATTTTAGAGCAAAAAATAGTTTCTAATTGTTTGGTCAAAAAATGTCATTTCTGGCCCACTTCGACAACACGACAAAAATAAAATATATTTTTTATTATTCGATTCAATACTTCGATTGATATTATTAGAAGCCATTCATGAGTGAAAACCGACATAAATAGAGATTTTTTTTATTTTGGAAAAAACGAGAAAAAATAAATATAAAAATTAAAGCAATTTTCAATTTGTGATGAAATGAATTGAGAAGAATAAAAAAACCAACAAAATTGAGAAAAGTTTAGATTTATTTTGACTTTAAGCTTGAATGAATGTACAGTCGGTTTACTTTTTTTCGGATAACTATACAATATAGAGATCGGATTTTTATTTGTTTGAGAAAATGCCCAAACAATCTATTCCCTGGTATAACAAATAATTTTTTAATTCTAAATTTTTAACATGTTTAAAATTTTAGCGACTTTAAAAAATACTGTAATAATAACAATAAAACCCAAAACAAATAGCTATAGGAATTAAATTTGTATCTTCTTTTAATCTACAGCTTTCTCAGAATTTTAAATCTAAAAAAATATTTAATTATAATTTTTTAAATGTTAAATATTATATTAAACAAATTTTATTGTTTTTTCGAATTCTTGAATTTTATCTAAATAGCAAAAAGTAAAAATTTATATAAACATATGTTATTTTTATACAAGGTTTTTTTTAAAACAATTTATATTTTTATTTAAGAAAAGAATGTTTTTAAGAGTTGGAACTCTATTACCAAATATCCCAAATGAAAAAAAGATCTTAATTTCATTTTGTATTTACCTTTGACTATATCTTTCAGTCCTTAAAAAATCAATTCTTTCGTTTCAATAAAAAAAAGTTTTATTTTTCTTTGATTTGTCTTTTTATCAATGGATATAAAAGAGCAAAAATATAGACTAAAAGAGAATAAAAATAGAAAAAAAATATAATATCAATAGAGAAAAGCCACACAAATATTGGTTGGGAAACAGAGTTGAGTTTTATTTATTGATATAAATAAAAAGAAAAAGTTATTTCTATTCTTGTCATTGATTAGATTCTTTGGTAATTCGATTTATTCATCTATTTTGACATACATTTCGATTACATTGCATTAAAATTCAATCTATATTTACAGTCAATGTCTGTCTTTGTGTCTATTTATCCGAAACTATTTGTTCACATCTATAGAGATCCAAATTTCTGGCCAAACGAGTTCGACTCACACGGGGATCGGACAAAAGGCCGGTTCGAAAACGTTGTTTGGCCTCAGTATGACTCGACTCAGAAGAAGTATTTGATGATCGGTTAGTATTGAATCATTATATTCAATGTTTTTATCGTTTTTCCCCTCTTTCTTATGATTCTATTTTTATATTTTATTTTTTTATTTCATACGAATATTCTTTTGATATTCGCTGACAATAATAGCTTTCGAATCGAAGTCGAGTTTCTATTGATAGCGAATTGAATGAATAAATAAAGTACTTTCAGTACATAATGTAATATTGATTTGATTTGATTAGCCGTTTGTCTGACCGTCAGTACAGTCTATCCATTCTTCTCTTGTCTTCTTATTGACACAACTTTTTTCAATAATTAATTCTATAAAAGTTGAAATGTGAACTTGTCTTGATACTGTAGTTAGAAGGGCATGGCCATTGGCCAAGTATAATAAGGAAGTAAATTGTTTAATGGATAAACTATCAGTTTTCTCAAAGTTATAATTTTCTGATTAAATAATTTAATTTTCAATTTTTGAATGTTGTTTTAAATTAATAAAGCGCAAAACTTAAGAGTTCAATATGTTTGTTAGTTTTTTTGCTGTTTGTTTTCAAATACAAAACAAGTTATCTGCATTGAATCGCGATTCACTGCAGCAAATATATTGTTTTTTAATGTTTAATAAATAAAGTTAAGCTACAGGTATGCGCTTTACTATTCTAAATCTAATCTTGTAGTTTTATTAGTCATTTTTAATTTGCTAAACCCATAGTTGAGCCAAATGAACAGTTTTAGTAATTTGATTTATATATTATTAATTTTAAAATTGTTAAATGAATAAAAGTGAATGATTAAAGTATGTTTGATGCAGATTAAAAAGCATTAAACACAAGTGTAATAATCTATTTATCCGTCGGTTTATATTGGCTAAACTCCCCCTCTCTTCACATGCCTTCCATTAGAAAGCCATTAATTCTATAAAACTATTTATTCCGGAGTAAATAATTTATCTAATTAAATGATCAGTGCAACTTGCACAAGAATTAACTCAATTCTTAAACGTCTTATATCTAAAGCACTAGAGTATTAAGAATCAGAATTGATTTACTTATTTTTAGATACTTTTTGTGAAATTTCTTTTTCTTCTTTAAGTCAATATTAATAAAATGGTTATTCTTTTAATCAATAAAATGTACACAAAATAGGAATAACGAGAACTCAGAACAAAACCAAATGTTTTGATATATTTTTCAATAACTCATTCATATAATGATTAATACAATTGTTTATATATTGTGTTTAGGTATGAAACCGAAAGTTAGGGATCATTATCACAGCCATAGACTGTCATTTTGGTTGCATTTAATACCAAAACTCCATAAGCCGGGCGATGAAGACATTTATCTTCGGCACCATTTACTTCACGATCACGAGAATCCGCAATCATATGACGGCATTGTTCGTCAAATTGCGTTCAAATTTCTCGAACCGCTGCCGACGGCACCGACGCTACAGAAACTCAATTACAACTTCAATAATCAATCGACAAATAGTAATAATATGAGTAAATATTCAAAACATCTCAACTATAAGCCGGTTGTGAGCACTTCGAGTACATTCCTGTTGAGCACCCAACCCAGTCAATCGACCGAACAGACCAGTAATGGTAATGCAAACAGTAATAACAAGACAACGGCGACGGCTATTGTCATGAACGACAATAACTACACAACTGCTCTCACCATCACTATTGTCATCGGATGTTCACTACTTTTTCTCAATATTCTTATATTCGCCGGAATTTACTATCAATTGAATACTTCCAAACATAAGAGAAAGAAGAAAATTAAGAATTTCGATGTAAGTCTCCACACGTTCCTCATCACTTCTCCATTAATTCGATTTTTATATATTTTTATTTAATTTACTATTTTTTTAGTTTTTAAATTTTTGATAATTTGTTTGAATATGTTTTTTACTAGTTTTCACATTTGAGGTATAACTTAGTCTTAAATGAATTTTTATTACATTTGATTATTTTTTGCGATTCATTTATCTTTCATAACCCCAACATTTGTTTCAATTATGGCTTTTCTCTGATTCTTATGATTTTCAGAATCTTTTAGTTATTTTTTTTCTATTTTTCTTTATTTGTCAAATATTAATGATTCGAATTCGTCTTCTCTTTCTCTTTCTGGTCGAACACAACTGTGCGAAACGAGTCTTTAGTTTAGGCTTTTTTATCTACAACTGTCGGCAAAACTTTTTTCTCTGTTTAATAATTCCTATGATTTATACGCATTTTATAAGTCTATCAAAAATAAGTCTTAACTTGTGATGTCTGAGCGCTTCTCTTCGCTCTTTCATTCCGTGTTTCACTCATTAATGTCTTTATTTTATTTTTTTTTTAGTATTTTTAGTCCAGTTTTTAACAAAGTTTATCCAAAGCTGTGTAAACAACTAAATATATAAGTTATTGTGAATCGGATCAAAAAAAGAAGTTTTTCTCACAACTAAATTCATTGGCTTTCAAAGTATTATGATTTTTCATTTTCATAGCTATTCTGTTGGCGAAACAAATCAATAAATTGAATGAAATATAAAAGTCTATGAAATATAGCGAAAGTTTTGTTTTTTCTTTATGAAAGGCTTCGGAAATTTTTTTGCTGATTTTACGCCAATTTCTCATTGAATTAAAGTCATTTCAAACGGAGAAAAATACAAACAAAAATGTATAGAATTTGAGTTAATATATTCTTTTAGACATTTTCTTAGAGAAATATATTTTTCTTTATTCAATTCTTTGCCATTAATTCTTTGATAAATGTTTTCAAATTTATTTTTCTCTAAATAAGATCAACAAAAAAGCAAAAACACTATTAAAAATTGAACAGAAAATTTTATGCCTTTTGATAAATATTATTCTCAATAGTAAATCATTTTAACATAAGCTAACCAACCATTTGAATTAAATTTTAATTTACATTAAAATACAGACTAAATCAGGGATTAAGAAGGGGGATCATTCAAAAATTCCCCCGATTGCAAAAATTGGCATTTATCTCATTTAGATTTTGATATTGGTACTATCCCCATCCTCTATGATTTGCCGGTCGCCTTGGGCAAATGTTTTACGGCCAAAATTATGAAATTTCCCCTAAATTTATGCTAGATCTAGTTTAAATTTGATTAAATTGTGTCATTATAATATATGTTTATTGAGCATTTTTTGGAAACCCCCCCTTATCCCCCTGACTCGGCCGGCCTTTTCAATTCCTGGACTAAAACAAAGTGAGAATTAAAGTATTATTCATTTTATGAATAGTTTATTGAAATTCAAACATTTAAAAGATTTAAAACAAATATAATTATAATTTATTATTCATGAATACAAATATTTATTTCAATTTAATGTCTTTTCAAGAGTTTGCCTGAATTACAGATTTCGGTATTTTTGAGCCAAAAGTCTATTCAAGTTTTTAAAAAATTGCTTTAAATCTCAATTTAAATATTTATATTTGTCAGCGCTATCCGAATATGCATTTCTATATCACTTAATAAATAATACTAAACATAAAAATTTCATAAAAACAATTTCTGTCGTCGAGACCATTGGGTGTCAGAATATTTGGAGCAAAAAGAGGGGCAAAATAGTGGCAGGAATTGAGAAAAATAGCGTTTCATTCGCAGTCCACACGAATGCGGAATAATGGCGAAGAATATATGAAGTTATGATAGTTTTTGTACCTAAAGTGACAGAAACACCATTTATCACAACATTCAGTATCGAACCAATCGAACCATTAGAAGCAATCGTTAATTTCTGGCCTCTATTTAAACTGAAACGTCGCCTAAAAACAGATAAACATTAAATACATTGTCTCCGAAATCCCCAGAAAAAACAAAAATTTATTTTTCGAAATGAATTACACATTCGAGCTATCAGTACAATAAGCGAACGATAAATATCTCTCGACTCGTCTCAATACATGATTCTGATCTTCACTTATCTGATCGAAAAGTCTGTATCTAATGCTTGAAAATTAGAATTTTTTCTTTTGAAAAGTCATTCATAACTTTTTTTTCGGGTTATTGCGGATCCGATGAAAAATTGTGAACAGATTTCCAACGCAATACTTACTGTTAATACTAATCGCATAATCTATTGCTTAAAAAAATTGATTCTATCATTTGGTCATCAATTTTCAGATATATTTTTCCGCTTTTCATATAAAGTCGTTGAATAGAAAAAACAAAATAATGATTAATAGCTTTTTTTCTCTCTCTATATATCGATTATTCGATATTTTTATCGTTTTTTCTCAACTTTTCATTGAAGTGTTCTTCGCCTCAAGAAGAAGGCATTGTCTTATCGTCGACTTCTGGCACATTAAGAACGAACTCGAGGTCTCCTCCGCTGTCACTCTCGCCGATGCGGAACACAATAGCCATCGAAGCCTTTGCCGACCAGTCGGACAGTACTGATCGATGCGATGGTATCTGTAATGTGTGTCCAAACACTACAACCAATACTATACAAAAAGGGATTCTTAAATACAATAAAGTCTCTAATCCTCCGATCAATACAACTCTTGTCTGTTCACAGGTTTTTCGAAAATTGTTTTTTATTTATTTGACTTTTTTTAAACTTTAAATTTTTTTTGCTTTTATTTAAGGCTCAAAATTGTTGCGTTTCGTGTCATTACGTCAACTCAAGAGTACCTGATCTGAGATACGATCCGATCGGTGTTGAAGACACCGATATATCGCATGAATATTGCAAAACATAACTAAAGTTTTGTTTTGAGTTTTTCTACTTTTTTTGGTTTGTTTTGATCAGATTTTTAGATATTTTTAAATTAAATATTTATTTAATTATTTATTTTCTTTTCTTTTTTGGGAAAGTTATTCTGTGATGGCATTGGAATGCATAAGGAATTGGATGTTAAATAAAATTATAATAATTGTTAAATAATTGATAAAAATTTCTAATAATGTAAATTAAATTAAATATTTCAAAAATCTTTTAATAAATATAACTTTTATTAAAAAATTAATTTTCAAAACAAATGTTAAGTAAATTATTTAAAAGTATGGATGAAAAGTTTGAGTGACCAAGAACACAAAAATATATTCAAATTATTTTTAACTTGTAACTTATATAATTTGTTAGTTTTTTAAATCTAATAATTGGATTATTAAGTTTTAGATAAAATTTCAAAATATCTATTACACGAATAGCGAAGGGATTTATATATCTTTGTATTCAAGTGAGTGTTTGGTATAAAATTGGAGACAAATAAGTAGATATCAAACGTAACATATTTTGTGAATTGTATTAATGATTATTAACACATATTTAGTACTTTTTATGTAATACAAGTAATACATAATTCAATTATCACTTATTTAGAAAAGTTTAAAAATGTCATAAATTATAATTGTTTTGATTGCCTATCAATACTTTACCAGTTTTGTTGTTAATCTTACGCAAAAAAATTAAATTGATTTCAATTATTGACAACTAAATACTTATTAGACAAATGCCTGGATTTGATTTAAATCGATTTTTCGGTTTAAATGAGTTTCAGAAAAAACATCTAAAATGTAGTGTTTGTCGGAATATCTTCGATAATGCGGTCGACACTCAATGCAATCATACGTTTTGTTTCGATTGTATTCAACAGTGGATTCAATGCCAACACAAAGACTGTCCGGAATGTCGACGAGCGTTGACCACAAGAAAGAGGTCCAAAAATCCGTCGACTGATGACAATATTGTCATTATTCCCGAATCACCGTTGAGTGACATTAGTCTTATTGTCTATAAAAGTCGAAAAATCAATCAAATGGTCAGCGATTTAGACATTAAATGCGATTTCGAAGCAAACGGTTGTAAAGAAGTGATTAAATTGGAGTCACTTTCAGCGCATTTGAAGGAATGTCAGTACCAGTTATGTCCGAAGTGTGGACTCATTGTCGGCAAACCCAAAGTCGATCACAACTGTTTGGATCAGTTAAAGCATTGGATGTTTGAATACAAGAGTTTGAGAGATAAATACGAATCGGAATTATATTTCTTTAAATACAAATCCAATCAATTGGAGAACAAATGCATAAAACTTGAGG
>JAQFXP010001836.1:0-17428 GCA_034693685.1 Belba bartosi
TTAAAATTGCTAACAATTTTGCTAATCAGTTAATCCATAGCTACTGTTATGGATTTTGCAAAATAACTTGCGATTTAGATTAATTTAAATTTATTATTAAAAATTATAGTTTATATTTTTGATCAATGTGACTTTTATCATTACAAAGTATGTAGTAATTGCAATTGTTGGCTTAGAAAAATACAGGCTAGACATTTGTTTACGTATGTGTTCATGAAAACTATAAAAATTCTTAATATTTAAAAATTATTTAGAAATTAAATGTAATTAAAACCTTGAAATATATTAAACATATCCCCAATAGGTACGTAATTGGTGAGGATAATTGATAGAAAATATAAAAATAAACAAAAATAGAAAATTTAAAACGAAATATAGTACGGCGGCCGGCCAGTAAAAAGGAGTAGTCACTATACACTACCACATGTTACTACCATACACTTTTTAAATCTTACAATATTTACGTTATTAATGCAAAACGCTAGAGTAGTTTTAAAGTCAAAATACTTTTTGCTTAATACTGTACATATAGTACAATAATTAAGTTTTTTTTGTAATGTAAATAATTTTTAAATACAGTCCAACCCGCTTATAACAAACAGCTCGGTTCTGCTAAATCTATTTGCTGTAACCGGGATTCGTTATATACGATTATAACTTAATATATATTTTTATATTGTGCCATAACTACTGTTCGTTATATGCGGGTAATTGTTATAAACGGGTTTGTTATAAATGGGATGGACTGTATAGTTATTATTTTTATATTAATTTAATAAAATAGTTAAATTTAATTTTGTACATATTTTTTTAATTTTTATAAATTAGGTAATTTTTAGATAGTTAAGAAAACACTCAGATCTTTTAACTAATAATGATATGGTTGTGCTTTATCAAAACTAATTTGTTAAAGCATATGTTACTTCACTGCCTCAGCCTTATCTGTACATTATTAAAAAATCGAATCAATAAAGAATCGAGCTTGCACTAATAAAGTTCGATTCTAAACAATAAGTGAATCGAGTCTGGATTCAATCTGTATATAAATTGTAAGCAATAATTGAGCAAGATAACTGAATAGCAAATGGGAACAATTGAGAGCAAATAAATAACGACTGAATAACGAGTGAATGGCTACTGAAATGCTTTTCGAATCAATGTTAAGATATAGTCAAGATTGGAGTCACACATGCAAACTATGCAAGCACAATTTTTAGTAATTACTGTAGACTCTGACAGGTGTGCGAAATTATAAAATTAGTTTTAATTTTATCTGATTGTCAGTTTTAATTCGTTTCAATGTTATATATTTATGAATAAGTTAAATAATTAATTATAATAATAATTTAACAATTATTTAATTAAAAAATTTAGTGTATATGATAGCCTAAATATGGCCAAAATCCATTTAGCCAAATGCAAGTCGCCAAATTCTTTTCGCCCATATGCAATTCGCCAAAAGCCGATTTTAATGCATTTGGCCCAAACAAATTTTTACAATGTAATTTATACACAAATAAATAATTAAATTTAATTAAAGATAAATAGAAAAAAGTTTTTAATTTAAATATTTAAAAACTAATCAAATATAATTAATAGGCCTGAGTAGACCTGAGTCGTGATCCAGTATATAACAACGTTCTTTGTAATATTGCAAGTTGCTTTTGACTACGTGCTTAAAATTTTAAATTTAAAAATTATATTATATAGCAGTAACCAAGAAACTTTGCCCAAAATTATAAGAAATATAAGTTTTCTGTTAAACTAAATCAAATTAATGCATTCATTTAAACTGAATTAAAATTTTATCAAAAGTTTTCTAATAACCTCTTTGATTGTAATCTTATCAAAAGAATTTGATTTCAGAGCATATAATATATTTGGATTAACTTAGAAATACTCTTGGCAAAATGCATTATTTTTTGGCGAAGAAGATTTTGACCATATGCATTAAAAAAATGCATATTGGCAAAATGTATTTTGTTCATTTTGAGTACAAGGAGTTTATATATCAATACATTAATTCATTATTAATATTTAGTTGTAGTTAAAAAATCTAAATATATTTTTGAAAGTTTTGTACTTATATTAACGTTATATAAACGTGTATTAGATAAAGAAAAATTTACAAAAAAAATAAGTACGCACTAAAATTAATCTTAATTAACCTTGAATTAAGCAGGTTGAAACCTTATATAAACTGGTATACTGTATAGAAATTTATTGTTATATTAGATATAATTTATTTATTTAAAAAGTTTACAAAAAATAAATTTAAAATAATTATAATGAGTTTAATTCATTTATTTTCAATTGTATTATTAATAAGTTTATCGATAATTAGTTCGGAAAGTATTGACGAAAACATAGTTAGCGTTCGTTTAAGAGATGGTATAATAAACGGCAAAATCGAGACATCATTTGCGGGCAAACCGTTGAATGTTTTCAGAGGTATTCCTTATGCAGAGCCACCGGTCGGAGAGTTGAGGTTCAAAAAGCCATTACCAGTGAAGCAGTGGTCAGAACCGATCGATGCGTTTGATTGGCCGGTTAGTTGTCAACAAAATATAGCAATGGCAAAACAATTGAACATGTCCCATAATTATAATGTCAGTGAAGACTGTCTTTATTTAAATATTTGGTCACCAAATGATCAAGGTAATAGTACTAAACTTAAGCCCGTAATGTTGTGGATACATGGTGGGGCTTTAACAATGGGCTCATCCAACTCAAAATCCACTGATGGTCAGGTGCTATCGGCAAACGAAGATGTAGTTATTGTATCAATCAATTATAGGCATGTTGATTTACTTTAATTTTAATTATTTAAAAATTAATTAAATAATATATAATCAGTACTTAATATGTTTTAATTATTATATTTAAAAACAATAATTATCTCATTTTATAATTTAATTGTTTATATTAAATTCATTCGGTTTTCTATATACGGGAACGGATGACGCGCCCGGAAATGTCGGTCTTTGGGATCAGGCGTTGGCTCTCAAATGGGTTAACGACAATATTCGGTACTTTGGAGGCAATCCACAGCTCATCACTATATGGGGTGAGAGCGCCGGCAGTTGGTCTGTGGGAATGCATGTGTTGTCACCCGTTAGTCGTAATTTATACAGTAATGCAATTATGAATTCCGGCGCTATTTTAAACACTATGGTCGACACTCCAGAAGAGAGTTTGAAAAAGTGGTTAAAAGGGGCGGAACTTATCGGTTGTACTGATAGTGAAATCGAGAATAAATTTACGCAAAAAATCATAAATTGTTTGAAGACTATTAAAGCGGAAAAGTTGTGGCAAATGGCAGAAATGAAAGAACTAAAACAATATCAATTGGGATTTACTAACTTTGTAGTTGTGGATGGTGTATTTTTGCCTCAAAAACCAATGCAAATGCTTAAAACCGTTAATTATAAACAAGATCTTAACTTGATGATTAGCGCTTGTGAAGATGAAGGCAGCATGTTGCTCTTTATGTTTAGAGATCCGATTAAATATAATCCGATTTCACCACAAAACCTCACATTAAGTGAAGCGAAGGAAGAGTTGAGACAAATATCGGCCGAATATGGAGTGGAAAACAATGGCACAGATGTGTCGAAACTCTACTTCTCGGGTCTGTCCGATAATAATGATTTCAATCTATTGAGACGTACTATAGGTATAGCTGTCGGCGATTTCTGTCTCGTATGTAAAACTCTTGAGTTTGGAAAACAAGTGTTCGGAAACAGTAGACAAAAAATCAATGTTTTTCAATACTTCTTTAATTATAAAAGTGATAAAGTTTTAATACCATCGAACTGGTGGGGCGTAACGCACGGCTCAGATGTGGAGCCAATGTTTGGAATACCATTTCTTGATTATAATGATTATTCTGATACCGATCGACATGTTTCACAAAAAATGATTAAAATTGTGACAAATTTTGCCAAAACTGGGTTTGTATTAGTATTTTACGTTTACTAATCTTTAAAAGTTTATTATTAAATATTTATCATTAATAATAATAAATTTATTTGATTACTATTTTCAGAGCCCCTCCGCCTCAAGAAGGGGACGAATGGCTAGAATATTATCGAATTAACGATAATATCATTAGTCCTTACTATGAGATAACGACTGAACCGAAAGCCATAACTAATTTCAATACCGGTTTACGAATCAATGAATGCGATTATCTTTGGAAAAAATATAATACCAGATAGATTTTTATTTAAATTGCACTTTACCTAGATGCTGAATTTTATACTTTAAAATTTTTATAAATTAAATAACATATAAATATATATTTTTTAATTATTAAAAATATTTTAAATATTAATATGCATATTTTATTTTTTAAATTGGTATTTGTTTGATTAAAATATAATTTTTAATAAAATATACCAATCTATATAACATGAATATTAAATCAAATAATATTAAATTTAAATTTATTTAATTAGATTACGTAAATTGTAATTATATATTTTAAAAATTTGAATTAAAACTAACTTAAATGACATTTTCTATTAATCACTCGGTCATTTTTTCTCGTATCCGTAGGAAATTTAAATCCACAGGGTATTTTTTAAATTTAACAATAATTTATTTTAATTTTATGAATAAATTTATAATGATTCTAATTTTATTTCAAATTTAAATGAATTAACTATATCTAATTTAAATTCAGTTAAATTGCATCATAATTACATAAACTTTTGAGCAAATTAAAAAAAATTACATTGATTCTTTAGATTAGCTAACTATTCCTAATATTACTGTATTTAAAGCCATTATTTTCAAAGCTTTAGAATCAAAACTAAATGATATTTTCAATGTAGACAACAAATATTTATCTAATAGTTTAATAAAACATTACTTTGATTATTCTTCTATTCAATTAACATTGTCATTAATATTTTTAAAAAGAGTTATCCGGCCAAGGATAACAATCTATTTGAATGCACAACTTTTATGAAAAAAGTGATGCAAGTGCTATGTATTTAGTGCTAATTAACACTAATTTTGTTACCATCATTTCCCGATTATAAAATTAATATCATTTGATTCAGTTTTTGTCTTTACATAACCTGATGTTAAAATTTCGTTCCATTTTAAACCGAAAAGTTCTAAATAAGATTTTTCAAATTGCCTATTCTTTTAACATTAGAGGGTTCTAAAATTTTTTGCACCCTATTTCTCGACGGATACTTACTTTCTTTATATTTATCAATTTAATACTTTTTGACTTTGTCGTTTTGTTTAGAACTATGCATATAACAACACTATTTTATCAAGTTTATAAAATATTGCTAAGTGAGAAAATATGTGTTTTGATAAAATATTTACAAATTTGTTAAATTTAAAAAAAATTAAATCGCTTATTTTTTTCAATAAATACTCATATAATAAAATCTTATTTAAAATATGTTAATTGCGTTTAAAATATTTTAAGACATTCTATTGATTAGTAATTTAGAAATATATTTAATTTTACTTACAATATTTAAAATTAAAAATAATATTTTATTTATTTATTAAAAAAACTTTATTTTATAAATTTAATATTTTATTTGATATATTTTTAAAACAATTATGCAACTAGTAACATTAATATTTGTATTACAATTCCTGTCTAAATATTGTATAAAAATTAACTTTGTAAAAACATTATTTATAATCAAAACAAAAATTATTTTAAAATCAACAGTATTATATAAATCATCTTGCTCTTTGCAGTTTTGTAACAATTATTTACTTTTTAATATAATATTAAACGGTTTTGGAAACTGTAACCAAACAAATACTGGATCTGGTTCTAAAATATCTAAATTACTAGTTTTATCATCTAGCACAATATCATAATCAGAAGTCAATTGCAAAAATCTAATTAAAGCCAAAAACAAATCAGCAATTGCTAATTTTTCACCAGGGCAAATTCTACGGCCGGAGCTAAACGGCATATACGCCGGATTTTTAACATTAATAAATTTGCCATTATTATCTAAAAATCTATCTGGATTAAATTCTTGCGGTTTATTCCAATATTTATCATCTGTCATTATCGAGAATTGATGCAAAACCACCCGGGTGCCTTTAGGAATGTTGTATTGAGCTAATGTATAAATAATATTAACTAAGCATGCTACCATGTTAAAAAACTATCATGTTACCAATTTTACTGTCAACCATAGCTTTGTGAAATATGCCAATGGGTAATGGATTGCGGTATCTTAGCATCTCGGTCACAAATGCTAAAACATTCGGCAAATTGTCTGTGTCAGTATGTGATGGGGTTTGGTTACCAATTACAGTTTTGATATCATTTCTCAATTTTTGCTGATGTTTCGGATAATAGGCTAGAAATAGAATAATCCATTGCATCACTGTCTGTGATGTCTCGCTTCCCGCTTTAAATTGTATTGTTGCAAGGTAAAAATGTCATTCAAAACTATTAATAATCTATATACAACATTTTCAATATTAATTTTATTTTATTCTTATTTTATTTACCTAAAAACAAATCAACCATGACCGAGGTTAAATTCTCATCAACAAGATATGGTGCGGTTTCCTTCTCCTCGGCTATGGCTTCGAGTTTTGCATTAATCAAAATATCGCAAAAATCTCTTTTTATTGATTTATTGAATGTTTTGTTGTGTTCAACATAAATATTTTTTGCCCAAGCTATTTTTTCGTCAAAAATCGTTCTGTACTTAATTAGTGGGTCAGTCATGAATAGGCGAGCGATTGGTATGAATTCCCAAATAAATAGTTTGTTTCCGATATCTGTTTGAAAGTCTGTACTCATGTACTTAAAACCTTCAAATTTTTTCTCTTCTATTTTGAATCTAATTTTACATTTTAGATAACAATTAATATTTAATCTAGTTAATATATTTTAGATTGTATCTTACTTCAAACTAAAAATAGTTGAGCCCATAATGTTGGCAAATATATTGTATGCATAATCTTTAGGTGAAAATGGTACATTAATTAATCCAGCTTGTTTTATTGAGTTTATTGTATCCTCAACCGACTCATTTACAATCGTATCCAAACTTTCAGTTTTAGCAAAATTTCTAGTATTTTTTAACATGTAAGAATGTGTACAAGTTAACTAAATAATAAAATTAGTATTAATTACAAACCTAACTGAAGTATGTGCAACTCTTCTCAAAGTGTCCCAGGTACGTCCATAGTCAGTGAATGGTATGCCAGAGTATTTACTGTTACTAAAGCATTCGCCTTGATTAAATTATAATAATTGCATAAATATTAATTAATAAATTAATAAACAACTAAAATATAATAATAATTAATAAATAATTAATATTATAACCACTACTAACCAAAATACGACCATGGCCTTCCAGAAAAATCACTTTTACCAAATGTTTCCTTGCCGATTTCGAGATCACACAGAAACACAAAAGGAAGCGGACCAATCCATATTGTAAATACAGGGCCGTATATCTTGCTCAGTTTAATTAGCTCTAAATTCCAGTGGCGCTTATAGTTACGAAATGCTATTACATAAAACATAAAACAATATTTAAATGCTAAATTATTATATATTTAAAATAATAAACATAATTTGTAAATTAATTATAGTCATGATAATTATATCAATGATTTTTATTAAGCATTATATATATATATATGTTTAAATCACCCTTTCTCAATTAGTAAAGATTTTAACTTGTTATTTAGCTTTTTAATGTTTATTTAAAATACTATACTGTAGTATTTGCAAAGTCTTGCGAGTTTGTTTAGACAGATATTTTGTTTTTGTATGTTTAATAAATAGTAAAAATAACTAACAAATTTTTTTAAAATTTTACTAATTGAAAACCACTAATTTAGATCAATATATATTTTTAAATTTTTAAAATATAATTTATTACTTACACAAAATGTTACCAATAAAGGGCAAAGGTATTGGGCCTGGTGGATAGCTAAAAACTTTTGCATAAAATCTAGCCAAATAATAAACACCTAGTCCAATTAAAATAGTTATACAAATAGTACTAGTTAGAAAGTTAAAACATTGATATAATAATGTTATTAAAAACATAATTTATTTTATAATTAAAATTTTAAAATGATATAATTTTAAGTTATAAATTAAAACAATTATTTAACATTAATTTAAACACATAATAAACTGTTTAACTCTAGTTACAGTTTTTGTTCATACTAAAATAATTATGATTACTAATCATTGATTCGTATTTTGAAAATTCAGTTAGAATGAATTTTTTATATATATTTATATGACCTTCAAATTTTGATAATTTTATCAATAGCAATTTATAAATTTAAATTAACGATTACTCAACTTGTTAAATTTAATGATTGTATTTGCCATTTATTTTAACATGTACTATGTTATAATTAATTAATATTTACAACTTTAATTATATATTAGATGTTAAAAATTTTATCAAATGTTTTTATCAATTTGCAAGGTTATTTATAATTACTTATCAAAATAATCAATTGATAAGTACTATTACGCTGATATCGTTTCCAGGTATGTTTGATAAAATATTATTAATTGAGCTTGTATATAAATTGTCAAAAATATTTTTTAAATTGTATATAAATTTTGCAAAAGTTTCCTTATTCTAAATATTAATGCGTTTTTTCAATGTTTAAATTTGCGGCGATAACTGATAAAATAATTTAATCAATCAATCAATCAATTTATTAATCATAAGAACTTAAACAAAACTAATACAAATGCATTATAAATGGTACAATTAATAACTAGATTTTAAAATGTCAAATAAACAGTTTGTACAAAGTGTATAAAAATTGCAAAATTTCCAGAATAAAAAATTAAATATTGAAAGTATTTATTAATAAATTTTAGAATTTACTTAGCAAAAGTATTAAACTACTAATTGTAAGGTGATGTTTGTTATTTATTGCATTTATTTTTTATTATGTTAAATAATATGATTTCTAAAAATATTATTTCTTTACAAATATTTACAAATTTATAAATATATGTGCAAACGCATAGCATTTCAATAAAACCTTATTTAGGTTTTATATAACAATATGTTAGGCAATACGGTATTTAGTTATTTTATTAACAAAATTATAATAAAAATTACATGTTGTTAAACTTTAAAAATTAAAACCCTCTTATGCAATTTTAACATATTTAATAATATTAGCAAGCAAACATTTTAATTAAACATTAAATTAAAACAATAAAAAATAATTTAAAGTAAATTTATTTTTGCTTTTCTATTTATATAAAACTTTGTATAAATTAAAACATTTTAACATTAATACTAATTTAGTTTACCTCGGGTAATCTACATAAAACTGTAATATGATTTCTAAAAATAGGTATTTTATATTTGTTTATAATATTTAACTTGTTAATTTTAAAAATATTAAACGTTTTAAATTTTTGATACAAAACAAGACAAATGTCAGAAAGCTTTAGAATTGAAAAACCAAACCATAGGCTGAGAATCAATGAGTTGAGACACAAATACTCTTCGAAATACATTTTTGGGTATATCTCGTATATAGCGGTCGGATAAGTAAACAATTGAAAACTTAATTGAAATAAATGTTTTTCCATAAAATCTAAATAACTTTTATCCAGGGATCGAAAAGGGGGGGATCAGGCAAAAATCCCCCTTTGATTTTGAAAATTTGGATTTACCCCCCCCCCCCTAGCATTTGGTCCGGAAAAAGGTACCCTCCTCGACGTTTTGCCGGCCGCCGAAGGGTATAACTTATATTTATATTGTCGCTCAATACTTACATTAGTTTTAAAATTAAATTATTTTTGAATAAATAATTTTAATTTTACTATTGTAAAAATATTAATTAAAAGCTTAGATCTCAATATTAGTTTAAATTGATATTGTGAATATTATACTCAGATAATAAATTAAAGTTTGAATTACTTTCAATAGCAATTACTAATTTAGTAATTGCCAATTAGTAATCAATTAAATGTGTGATAAAAAAAAGAAGGAATTACTAAAAATATGCTCACACAACAATTAATTACAATTAAATATTATTTGTTTGTATTTAGAAAACATCCAATCAAATATGTACAATATATCTTGCTAATTATGTTATAAATGTGTAATTTATAAACTGCTTAAAATTTGTTTTATGTAATTTAATAGTTTTACTACATTATGTTAAAATTTAATATCTTTTATTATGTGTTATAAATTATAACTTATACTTGTACAATTTTTGTTATAACTATATTCCGGAGTCAAATGCAATCATCAAGCATGTTAAATTTTTATGTAATTTTTAATAAATGTTTTGTTTTTTGTAAAAAAATGTAAACTTTTAAATGTAATTAAATTTATTTTCTATAATACTAATGTGGCATGTACAGTTTTAACAATTAATGTAAATTAAAAATATTCGACTAGTTTTAGGAATAGCATAGATAGCATTGCAATAATCTATGAAACAAATATATAAATTGATTTACAATTAAAATATGTTTTAAATTAAAAACCAATTATTTTATTACTCACTTCATAGCAACGAAAATAATTAATAGTAAACAACGAATAACACGAAAATCCAACTCTTTTTACAGCTATTCGTTCGATCAATGACTGCAACTGTAAATAAATATTAGAATTATTTTTAAAAATATAAAATATATTATTTTATTTAAAAAAAGACTTAACTTTTTGTTTAAGGAATAATTGAAATCTGAATTTTGTATTAAATTTTTTGCTATGCATTTGCAAAACAAATAATTTATTTAAGATTTTATACGATTTATTCGCTTCGGTATTAACTGACGAAGCCGTGAATATAACGAATAAGAATATTGACGTAACCATTATATATAGATAACTCCAAATACATGTATTAATCAACGTATTTGATGTAAATAACAGAATTGATAACAAGAATACAGACGTACTTCCAATTGTAATCCAAAACAAAAGTAAGAATTTTGACCAAAAATTTGTATTATATTCAGAAATTTCGTTACAAATTGAATCAAATAAGCGGAAATAATTTGAATTTAAAACAAAATTTGATTTACATAATAAAAAATTAGCATGTTTAAATTTGATCTTTATATAATAACATAATAAATAAAAATGAACAACTTGATATGCTAATATATTAAACAAATAATAATTAACAATAATATATAACAATGTATTAGGAATACCAAAAATAATTATTTCAAATAATGTACAATAAATAACGTACGGAATAAAAATTAATATAAAACAGATTACTGGCGCAATATATCCAGAATTAAACTTGATAATCTTAAACAAATATTTTGTTCTAAAAATTAATTTAAAAATACCTTGCTTGTTTAAAAGACCAACATTTATAGGCGAACGCAAACCCGACATCATTTCAAACACTGCAAGAAATGTCGGTTTTATACCATTTCTATAGTTATAGTAATACATAAATTGTGAACCAATGCATAAAATTGACGCCAAAGTCATACAAATATAAACATGCAAACTTTTTCCATAATAATGTGCATAATCGCCAAGAATGATAAAAATATAAGTTTTATCACTATTTAAAAGTATTAAAAAATTCTTAAACATAAATACATTTAATGCAATAAATATGAGAATAGGTTTATGTATTGCAGACCTTTTCTGAACAGAACTAATGTCATCGTTGGCTCTATTCAGACACAAACCGATTCGATATAATTCAGTTGAAGCAGATTTGATAATCAGATTCTGTGGCAAACATTTGTTTGGGTTAATTGATTTAATCAATTCTTCTTGTTTAAATATATTCATTTTAAAAAATTATTGTTTTTGTTTTAATACAATTTTATTTTAACAAGCAGATTGTTTAATTTGCTATGTTTTCATTAAAGCTGAGTTGCCGAAATATAAAGCAAAAATCAGATGACAATAAATATTTAGCTTGTATATTTATTAATTTTAAACTTTAATTCAAAATTAATACTTAATACAATTTATTAAACTAAATTTACTACAAGTTATTTATTGCACTATAAGTTCAATAAGTTATAGTCTATTTAAAAGCATTGAATTTATAGTGTGATGATTTATATTTTGTCAAAATTATAATTACAATTTTAATGAATTTGATAAATAAGCGATTTTATTAATTTCCAATTATTGTCAGAATTTTAAACTTATGAATACAAATATAAGCAGAAAATATTTAATATATTTATGGCCCTATTGACGTCGTATTAAAATATTAATCATCTATTTGAAACACTATTATCTTTAATGAAACTAGCATTCAATTATATTTACATTTTGTTTTAATATTATATTTTTAACAAGCAAACTATTTAATTTGCTATATTTTCATTAAAGTTTTATTTATATGTTTAATGGCTTATTATTTTTAATAGAACTAGCAAACACTTATATTTGCAACTACATTTATATTAATTAAAAATAATAATAATTAAATTAAATTTTATTGTTTGCATATATTTTAAGCTTGTTATTTATAACTTACAAGTACATAAGTAAATCTGTCTTATTTCTTTTTCATTTGTGACGTCCCCACAATATATACTATGAATTACAATTAAAAATAATAATTGCAATTTATTACTCTGAATGTCTTAAAACAATGTAGATACACTGTTTATATATGTTTAGTAAACAGTTAATAAAACTTTTTTCTCTTAAACATAGTTTAATTGCATAGATTTGCGCAAATGTCAATATTATAAAAATGAATAGGTTTCAATAATTGAATTTTATTTAATACGAATTTTATTAATTGACCGATTGGATCAGTGAGGTGCAATTATTAAGAGTTCAAAAGTGTTAGTTATCTTTTTTACTGTTTATTAAGAGATACAAAACAAGTTATCTGCAGTGAACTCTTGAACTCTTGAACTCTTAATAATTGCACCTCACTGGATTAGATTAATATTTACTGTTAAACAAATAATATCATAACTAAATTATATCAACTGTATACGTATTATGTATTCAGATATTTGGATCAATACTAAATAATATCAACTGTTATTTGGATACGTGTACAGTAAATGTTCATCCAAATAATACATTAATTAATAATAAAAAGGCAAAATAAAAGTCTATATTTATGAAGCTTTGCCGTAGAATATAAGTTTCAGATTTTTTTTCTTCAAAAATTTGTGTTTAAATAAACACCCGATCTCTCAGTCCTGTAATTTGCAGTTTTAAAAGTCATTATCAATTAAGTAATTATTGGTTACTGTCTCACTCTCTTCCCCCCCGTCCCGCGTCTCTCTACTGCAATGGCAAATGATGTGATCTCTTAGTTTGAGTTTAAACTTTGTTGAAAAAAGTAACAGTTAGTTACAAAAACGTCCAAGATACTAAAGTTTGTGGTCAATTAAGTTATGAAAAATAAGAAAATTTTTATTACTGTCAAAAAAATTTATAAATTTTTTGCCTCAATGTACTTAAACTGATTTTTGTTAAAAAAAAGTAAATTACATAAAAAATGTAAATTTTATGCAAAATATTTGCATTGATTGCATGTTAAATTTTAGAAGCAATCAATTTTTAATTACTATTTAATTATAATATTTACAAATATATTAGTTAGTGTATTAATAATATATGTATGCTAATGGGAAATTAATTATAATTTATTCAATTTAATATTATTAAATAAAGACATTAAAATTTAAGTTTCAATAACAAATATAATAGATTTTTCAATTTAGCAGCACAGTTTAATTGCTTATGTAGGAGATTTACAAAATACAATACAAATTATTTTTAAGTTATTAACACATTTGTTTTAATTTTTTAACAACCATAAATTTTAAAAAAATAAGCATTTATTTACAAACAAATAAAGAATAATAAAAAAGTAACATTATTCTTATAATGTTTTTTATAATGACTTTTTGTCCTTGTTTTGATTTTAACCTTTAAACAAATGTGTAATTATTTAAAACATTAATTTAATTTTTAAAAAATAAAAATTTTAATGCAATTAAATGTACATAAAAATATAAAATACTTTACACATACAGTTTAAACAAATAAAGACTTCAATAAATATTGACAAATTTATATTAAAAATTTAACATGTAATCACATGAATCTATTAATAGATTAGGCGTACAAAAGCGTAATATAAAGTTATTTTTAAAAATTATACAAAAAATATACTTTTTAAAATATTAATTACAAAATTTATATAATAATTAATAACATCAATACTTTTTATAATTATATTTTATAATTAATTTTTTAATATAAATATTTTATTATTACTCATTAAAATGTTTTAAAATAAAATAACTAGTTTAAATAAAAATATATAATTAAAATTAAACAAGTTATTTTTGGTTTCCATTAAACTAATATAATTTTTGATTTTTAAAAACAAAATTTTTAATTAATTAAAAATATATATATAAACTAGAGTGTATTAAATTTATATTGCACAATTCCCGAATTATACAATTTAGTGCTTTTAGCAAAATTAAATGTATAATATAAAATGTAACAATTATATATAAAAAATAACAGTTTTATCATAATCAAAATAAATTTATAATTTTAGTTTAGAATTTTTAGCGTTTATTCATAAATTGCAAGTTTTATTGATTCCAAGAATGATTGAAGTCTATACATAATTTTTAAATACACAATTAATAAATAAAATTATAAGTGTTTTAAAAATAATTTATTATTCTTAAAAATTACTGTTTCTATAAGCAATATATAAAATAGAAATTCATAAAAATAAAATATTATATTATATTATATTATAAATATTTTTCCTTATACTGTAAAGTAATTCTTGTTCATTAAATAAGAATTATGTATAGACTTTAAGCATTACTAAACTAATAAATAATAAAATAATTTACAACACATTTAAGTGTAAATCAGTAAAATTTTGCGACTTATTTATAAGCGCTAAAAATTCCAAACAAACCTGGTAATGTCAAAATTTAACCAACATTTTTATGTCGGCGATTATCTTTAATAGACATTAATTGTTTTAGCTTATCAATAAATTTAACCAAGTTTCCCGTCAGACAATAATTTAAGAAATTCACCAACAACGTGACAAGTAATGAACAAAAAACAAGCACGGTTAAAATAAGTATCTGCCAGCTTTTTGTAGCCATTTCTTGCTTGAAACTTTCTCTCAACTCATTGATATCTTCATAAATATTATCCAAACTTTTGTCAACTTCATTTTTTATATCATCTTCTTTTGATCCAGGTGCATTGAAAATAACATCATTTAAAACGGCATTATTGTCATCTCTTGAACCATCCACATTTTTACGTTCAGCAGGAAATATATAAATAGCACCAATTTGATCAATGGCAATTATTATTACAATAAACAAATTAACACTTGTAAACATTTCAACAAGTTTAAAATGATTGATTAGATACAAAGTTTGGAAAAAAATTGCTCTAAATATGAGTATATTTTTGAAGTATCGATGTATTACTGAATCAAAATGTTTTTGAGTATTAATATGAACTTCAAAGAGTGTTTGAGCGCAGTATCAAAACTTATTTATCTTTTCGCTAATGTTTTTCTTTGTTTTTATTTTTCTCATTTATTTTCTATTAATATATTTTTATTCATTTATCATAAATACAATAAACACTAGTTAAAATAAACATAATTTGCTAATTAAATATTTAATTAAAATATAATTAAAATTTTACATATTAATTTTTGTGTTTTTAATTATTATTTTTTGTATTAAACTAGATGAGTTTTCAAAAATAATTAATTGGATAAAATATGTTTTCTAAAATATAATATAAATGTAATTTTTATTTGATATTTATATGATTCAGTAATGAAATATTTCCCCATGCAATTATGTTCATATTCAATTTACAAGATTATTATCAATGATAACAAGTCTATCTTATTATTATTACATTAGGCAATTGTAACCTTGATAAACTATATACGTCAATATTTATTTAAATATTAGTTGGACAAACTAAATAAAATTATATTCTTTTAATAAATATAAAAAATATTTATTTTTGACAAACAAAATTTTTTAATTAAATAATTAAAATTTTTATTCGATAAAACTTGTTTCTAAGGAAAGACAAACATGCTAAAAACATTTTTGCTAGAATCAAATTTAATTTTATTAATAATGTGAATAATAATAATGAATAATATAAAATAATTATTATAAAGTTAATAAGCTATTAAAAAGCTAGACATGTTTGATATGAAAAAACTCTAACGAGCTAATATTCAAACTAGTCAGTTTAATATTACTATTGTTATTCAAATGGAAAAATCGATTGGCTCCGTCTAGACTGGCGCGATGTTAGCCTTTATGTCTACAAAAACAAATTTTCATACATTTAAACATTTATTTTATTACAGTTTACGACTAAAATAATATACATGTACAGTTGAATCTATTTATATATTTAATTAAATTAAATGCTGCGTACTAATTTAAATAAATTGAATAAGACTTGTGTCAAGTTTATTTGTATTCACATATAAATTGTAAAATTTAGTCAATTTTGTTTACATTTTGTAAATTAATTTAATAAATATTTGATAAAATAAGCATTTAAAGTTTTTCAAGTTGATTAAAATACTGTATATTACTTTGTTTTACTCTTTCCTCACATTTATTTGTAGGGTACAACTGTCAAACTTTACTAGATAAATTATAGTAGCAAAGTGTTTGTTATTAGTCTTATTAGAACTAGTTTGGATAGATATGTAAATGTACTAAATGCCGTTTAACAAATTAAAATCTCAACTCAGCTCAACTATCGAACCACCCAGCTCATTTTTAACCTAAATTAATATATAATTCAATATTTGTGAGAATTAGTACCTAGTCAATTGTCGCTGATAAAGAATGTATGATAAATGACATTCGAAACGTATTACGCAAAGACATAATGCAAAGTTTATCCGCATAATTAAGTTGTGTTAAGAATAAAGTATTCTATTTGAATATGCCTGCCAACAATATAAGGTACAGTCAGTTTTTTCTAAAAGTGGTCCAAAAATATTACTACTTTTTAAATCGATTTATCTGCAATGATATAGTATTAACAGGTAAATCGTTTTAAAAAATAGTAATATTTTTGGACCATTTTTAGAAGAAAAAAAACTGACTGTATGGATTAAAAGTAATTTCGTAAAACTAAAACTTTTGTTACAAAAACCTACTAATTCAAAGTCTATAAAATTTGTAGACAATAAAATACATTATATAATAATTTATTTTTTAATATTTAATTTGTGCCAAAATATTATTATCACTTATTTGTCTAAATGTTTTGCAGACATTCTTCTTCGGAGTCTGTGCACGCTTTTTGGTTTTTTTTTTTAAATCATGCCCGAGGGCTTCTCCCTGCACAACCGGGGGTTTCAACCCAGTCAGGGATCGTCACTTCAC
>JAQFXP010001837.1:0-17424 GCA_034693685.1 Belba bartosi
AATTTATTTACATTTATCCATATCATCTGATGAAATATGAAAATGCTATGAAAAATGCGATAAGTGGGTTGCCCAGGATATGACTTATATACTAAAGCGCTTGAGATGCTTATTAGATGCTTATTTTAATAAGCGTCTGACATGCTATTTTTAGGCCAAATTATCTCTATTTAAACAAGTTGTTACATTTTAAGGTGTGTTATAAAAACTAAAATGTTATTATTTTAAAAAATAATTTTATTACCAAATACTAAAATTAAACCCGGTGAAAACTTTTCTTTAATTACTTTTTAAAATGATGCATTTGCAAACTGATTTTAATTGTTTTGATATTAGAATTTAAATTTAAGTCAAGTTTAAATTTAAAATATTATACTATTGTCAAATTTTAATGTGTTTAGAGATTACAAATTATAACATTAATCATTAATCAAAATATTAATTTTAAACATATACATTTGAAATCTTTAGTTTGCTTAAAGTTAAAGTGTTTTCTAATTGGCTTTTTAGACATTTGAAGTGGTATATGAATGTACTGGCGCTGACGTGACTGCCCTCACCTGCCCTTACAGTCATATTCAAAGTTTATGCAACCTAATGGTCAACTAATACGAAACTCATACGAAATATTAATCGTATGATCGATCAATCATCAGTTGACTGATCTCTGATTGGTCAGAGAGAGAGAGAGAGCAAATGGACTGCACAGGCTATAGCTAACTGAGCCCAGAGTTAGTCTGAGTTTTGAAGTCGAAGAGTAAAGACTGACTTTTGGATTCTTAAGCGAAAGCACGTGTTTTGCGAACACAAAAGCGCTTTAAATCCAATTATAATTAAATCAATAGTTTATTTAAATTCAATTATTGTTTTGTATTGTATTTTGAAGTCATTGTTAATTAGCGCTTAAATTGTATTAATTTTGTGTTAATTGTCTAAATATTTAATAAAGTAATTGATTAGTAATTAAAGTATATATTGTTTGAACCAATACTTTGCGCTAAACTTTGAACTAATTGAGTATTGACTGTCGTTTCGGGCCATTACTCTCGTAAGCAAGCGAGGTAGTGGTGAGTTGGATAGGTAGACGCCGCTCCTCCTGAGCTGCCATCCCCTATAATCAGCGCGAGTGGACCGAAGCCCTACCTATATTGTCAACGAGTATACGCTTACCATTACACATTTCTTTAAATGTCACTAAACACACAATGTATGCGAATAAACATTAGTTAATTAAATGACCAAGACAAAAACAACAATTCTATTTTTAACAGAATTTTTTTAAACGGCTCTGCTTATATACTATATACAAATAAAAACTTTCAAAATATAAATTTATACGTTTTATTAAAACAAGGTTTAGATTATAGCAGATTTTTATAAAAGAAAGGAATAAAATTCAATCCAAAATATTTATAACTTTAAGTATAAAAATTTATTTTATAAACCGTTTAAATACTTAATATAATTATAATACAATTGAACTAAAGGGTAATTGCGGTCAAAAGTTCGTTGAACTGAGCGGACACTTAAAGATACATTTTGTTCAAAATTTATGTTAATTGAAAAAATTAGCAAGTGCTCTTGGCCTGCAGACCAATTGCTCGGCGCGTTTTAAGAGAGTTTGGGATTTACTTGTGCGCTTATTTCTGCCGTGGTTCTCGGTATCTTTTTGAACTAGTTGATTTATTTCGACCAAATTTGGTCGCAATCTCTGATTGCAGTAAATTCTGGTCATTGTATGCAATTATTTGTCCGGTTTCTTATTCAGAAAAATACCAATTATTTAACATACAGTATGTGGGACTGAATGAGTAAATCAAATTACATGGAGGACTAACTTTAAAGTAAATTTATATCGATGTATCGATATATTAGCGCTCAAGTTAAATTTTATATATTTTTATTGATTAATAATGTACATAGCTTATTTATGTATATTGTCGTCACATAGTACATAAGCTATGTAAACTATGTTCCATAATTATTGAGATTAAATGAAAAGTTTTTATTTTTATCAATAAGTTTTTTATTTTTAAATCAAATTAAAAAATTCGAAAAGCGCTAAAAAACTCAAATAAATACCTAGACAACGATATATCACATGGTATTGTTATTTATAAACAAATAATTTATAACAAAACAAAACAAATACAAGTCATGTTTAACCTCGAAGGCCGAACGACACTTCTCTGTCTGTGGAATGAGGGTCACACAGATCCAGATTATTTGATGAAAACAACCGGCAGATTTCGGGAAACCGTTTACCGAACGATTGCCAAAATTAAAAACGGAATCGGCATAAATCAAAAGCCCGGAGCAGGCCGGCCACTCATTCTCAATATCAATGATTGCAGAAGCGTCACACAATTGGTTTATCATAATCCATTAATGAGTTGCATAAACATTTCAGTGCTAACAAACCAAAGAGGAAGCCCCAAAGTGTCTCAGCAGACAATCTGGAGGTATTTTCAGCGTTCTTAATATCTGAAATGGTGGCCGAAAATAATTCCGAAACTAACGCCGCAAAACACACACAGAAACGGGTCAATTGGGCTTTGGCAAACAGAAATCGGAACTGGAATAAAGTGGTTTTTACTGATGAGAGTTATTTTCAACTCTATCGGTTCAAAGCAAAAATGTGGGCCAAAACTCGGACTTAAAAACAAACGCTAAAACATGGGCCCGCAATTAAAATTTACTCTCCCGCTGAAAAAAGGGTCAATTAATGCCGACAAATATCAAAAGATTCTGGAAAAAAACATTAAAGGGTTTACATCCTCTATCCAGATGGCTTCACATTTCAACAAAACAATGCAAACGCGCACACAGCCCGGTAGACAAAAAAGTGGTTTACGATAAATAACTATGACATCATTTAGTGGCGGGCATGTTCTCCCGATCTCAATTAAATTAAAAACTTATGGCGCTTTATGAAAAATGCGCTTGAGAAAAAACCGAGGGTTTAATTAACAATTGGGTCTCAAAAATTAAAGACATATGGAACCAAAATGTTTCGCAATATTTAGTCTTTAATGGAATCTATGCCGCGCCGCCTTTAAGCATGTATTGCGGCCAATGGGGCAAAAATTAATTATTAATTTTATGTGAAATCATCTTAGTCATAATTTAGTCAAATTATATTTAAAATGCAAATAAATAAATAAAATTATCTTAAATATATTTAAGTTTAAACTAATCTCAATAATTTTGGAACAGAGTTTACATTATTATCCAATAAAAATATATAAAATTTAACTTGAGCGTTAATATATGGATAAATCGATATAACTGTACTTTAAAATTATTCCTTTATTTAATTTGATTTACTCATTCAGTCCCACATATTTGTTGAAATAATTTTATTTGTAAATTAAGCAATATACATTTAATTGTTTATAATTTACGTTAATTTGTTTTAATTCATTCAATTAATAACTATTTTTTGCTTAATTACAATTAAAACAACGGTTGCGTCACTTATGTCGAAGTGAAAAACAGACAAACAATCGATAAACAAAGAAATTGTTTACAAATAATTTTCAAAATTTTAAAATTATGATTACATTACTGTTGGCTAAAAACAACTTTGATAAAATTTTGATAATTTGTATAATTATTTAAAGATCTAAATACTCCGGTTACCTAAATTATAATATTATTTATAATATTACTCGACCATTTTATAATATTACTGATAATATGTAATTAAATAGATTAAACAAAAGTTGGGAATCGTGTTGCTAATTTTATAAAAATTAAGTTTATATATTTTAAACATTATTTCCCGTCACAAAAAAATTGTTTTGTATAAATATTTTATTCAATTATGAATTTTACTTTAATATTTGTATTTGTTAGTGAAAAAATAATTAAAATATATCATATAATTTAACTGTTAATTGAGTATAAAATTTATGCACTGTATGTAGAATGGGCATTATTCTATTGTATTTTAAATGAGCATAACTTTTTAAATATTAAAGTTAAAAAAAATAATTTTTGCAAATTTTTTTATTATATTAATATTAAAAGCTTTTTGCATAATTAAAACTATTTTTAAAAATTATCAATTTGTAGAAAAACTTTTTAACAGATTTAGCAACAAATTTGAAATAAATAACAATAACAAATAAAATCGAAAATTTTAATTAGATTCTAACCTTCTGAGTTTTAATTAAAATTTATTTTTTAACCCAATTATAAAGTTGATGCATAATTATTTTCGTATTATTTTGCACTTAATATTTTAAAAGTAAATAAATATATATTTAAAAATTTAATTTGGCTATTTTGTTAACTACATTTCTACAACAAATAACTATCAAAATATTATTGAATAATTGGTTTTAAAACAGAAAATTTTTATTTTAAATCAAGTCAATTAAATACTTGAAAAAATTATTTTGTTTTTTAAAATAAAAATTAAAAAAGCTAGATTAAAAATTTAACTTGACAATTTAAAGTACTTATAATTACAAGTAAAATTAAGTCTAAAAATTTTTAATAAAAATTTATTTGAAATATTTACAAATCAAAATAAATTTGTCAAAGTTGAATTTATATTAATATAAAATGTATAAAAATAATCAAATTTTAATTAATTAATTTAAAATTTTAAAATTATTTATTATTTATTATTTTAAAATAGCAAGCTAAAAAATAAAATTTTATTTTTTTTAATTTATTAAATGCTGTTTTTTGCTTGTAAATTAAAATAAACAAATAAATTTTAAAAATTAAATTAGTTAGTCAAAAGTTAATTGTTTTTAAACATTTTAAATTAATTTAAATTCAACATTGACAAAGTTTATCAAAAATATTATTTTGACTTGTAAATATTTCAAATAAATTTTTATTAAAAATTTTTAAATTTAATTTTATGTGTAATTAGAAGTGCTTTAAATTGTCAAGTTAAATTTTCAATCGATCTCGTTTAGATTTTATTTTAAAAACAAAATAATTTTTTCAAGTATTTAATTGGTTTGATTTAAATTAAAAATTTAATGTGTTAAAACTAATTATTTAATAACATTTTGATAGATATCTGTTGTAAAAATGTAGTTAACAAAATAGCCAACTCAGATTTTTAAATATACTGTATATTTATTTACTTTTAAAATATTAAGTGCAAAATAATACAAAAATAATTATGCATCAACTTCATAATTAGATAAGAATTTTTAATTATTTGAAATCTAGCTAGCTTATCCTTATTTATTAATTTTAAAAATATATATATTTCGGCAACAATTAAAATTTATTTAGAAATATAAAAAATATTGTAAACATGAATTGTTAGTGAAAAATAATATGCAATGCACCCATATAGCCATTAGGTAACAGATTTCTTAATAATAATTATATTTACAATTAATAGCTATTTAAATAAAAATAATTAAATAAAAAGTTTATTAAAGATTAAATCAAAAATCAATTTAATAAGTAAATAATACAGATCTACAAAATCTATAAAATAAATATTATTTCGAGCAATTTAAATTAACATTTGCATTTTATAATAATAACAAACAAAATATTAATGATATGTTAAAATTAACCAAAATGTTAATATTATAATTAAAATAAAATATACAAAATATTCAAGTACAAATGTGTTAATTAATTGTTTATTAAATATATAAAACAATATAAATATAAAGTAAGTGACGACTTAATTATGATCAAAAAGTTTTTGAATCGAAGAAAAACTAAAAAACAAACACCTGAAAATATCTTAACTCAAATAAACTCATAAATTAATTTTTAACAATAGATAAAAATTACTTGAATTTATCAAAACAATTCATAGATCAATTTTTAGAAAGTTGTTTATATTAACTATAATACCAATTAATAATTATTCGTGAAATAAGTATTAAAATATTGCCAAACAAATAATCAAACTAATAGTAATGACAAAAACATTTAACTTAATACAAATAATCCTTTTTAAAACTAAACAGATAAAGTTTTGAGTAAACTGACCTCTGAATTAATTTTAAGTTAAGATATACACTTGTACGTTTAATGCTAACTTGCTCGATTCTGCCCGATTTAAAAACTTCCTGATTATGATATAGTGTTTTAGTTTTAAAAAATCAAAAATAAAACAACATATTTGAACTTGTTTGTTTTAAATTAAAATTAAAAGTATTGCACAATTAGTAAATAATTTGCTGAAGATATGAGAACGTATTGAAAGAATTCCCAAATATTCATTGGAAACAAATCTAAGCAATAAAATCCAATGTCAGGTCCGGACAGCTTCTCAATGAAGGCCTGGATTTTCAATCTCTGGCGAAATGGAACTGAATTCTGGTTTAGATATGAGAAGAGCTTTGGATATGACTTATGGGCAGAAGTGGTGATCTAAGTGCTCATCTAATTCAGTGCAAATACGACTCCGAAAACCAAAACAAATACATAAAAACATACAAAACGAGTGATTAAAGTCATGTTCTCATCCCTAGCGAACCCGATATAAACCAATATCTCTAGGGCTGGGGTTCCGAAGTAGTAAAAAGAATATAATATATGATTGAAGTATTGGTTAAAATTATAAACCAATTGAGTGACCGAATTGTGAATACGAATCGATTTTATTAGAACTGATTTGTTGTTGTATTTTAGACTTAATTGAATCAATTGATTGATTTCATTGAATTTCATTTTGAAGTAAAAACATATTTGAATCCAAACAACAATACCAATTGAAATAAATGCGTAACCATGGTAACACAAAACAAAATGACATAAATTCCAGAAAATAATTCCAAATAATGAAAATCCAGAGTTTGGGTCCAAATAAACCAATACTGAAGCGACGATAAAAATTGCATTACTTATGATAACCAATGGCCAGAATATTAGAGCGTTTAGAGAATATTTGGTCAAAAGATTAGATAATTTAATAAATCTTTTGTATTCTAATGGACGTAACGGAGGATTCAGTCGATTGTATTTGATTTGATAGAAAAACGCCAAAATCGGAAAATTGTTTTGCATTTCCATCCAATTAGTAATTCCGGATGTTAACAATGTACTAAACGAACTAACAGTTAATGCAACTTTAATTTTTCGAGAATGACCAGCTAGGCAAAATAAAATAGTATTAAATTATATTATACTTAAATGCTAAGTAAAATCAAAAATAATTGTCAGAAATAATAAAATTAAAAATAAAACAAGACTGAACAGTATGACCTTAATACATTTTCGGAAAACAATTGGCAAAATTTTATAGAATTAGATTAGAACAGACGTTTAATAACTTCACTTCAAACCTCAAAATTTTAATATTTATAATTTTATATTAATATTAGAACAGAATTGTAAGTTACTATTTACTAAAATATAAGCATATAAATAAAATATGCATAATACTTAAATTAAATGTTATATAATTGCATTCATAAAGTTGTAAAAATCAACAAACAGAAATGTTTTTAGTAAATTTCAAGAATATCTTATAAACTATATTAAAAATCTATAAAATTATCAGCCACCTTTGATGTCTGGCAATGCATAAAAATAAAACTTACATTTGCCAGCAGCCTTCGGCATATGGCAAACTATATAATAAATCTATAAAATTACCATTCATTTTCGGTGTCTGTCAATGCATAAAAATAAACCTTACAAGTGCCAGCCGTCTTTGGCGTCTGGCAAACTGCATTAAATATCTTTAAAATTACCATCCACTTTTGGTGTTTTTCAATGCATAAAAATAATCCTTAGTGGTGAAATTGAAAATGTATTAAAAATGAAAAATTGTTAGGTTAAAAATAGTAACATCAAATTTTTGAATTTACTCATGTCAACTTTACAATTTTCGATTTTATTATTGTTAATTTTAATATTTTTAAATTTATTTTGAAATTATAAAATTATTTGAAATTCAGTTTTAATTTTTACTTTAAGATTTTCTAATTTACTATTTTCGACTTTACTATTTTTAATTAATTATTTTTTAATTTTCAATTTTTTAATTTATTATTTTCGATTAATTTTATTTTAGATTTTACAATTTTTAATATTTTCATTTATATTTATTCGGTTTTTATTCAGTTATAATTATCTAACCCCGCGTCTCTGAAAGTACCATGATTACAAAAATTGCCTTATTTACAGTCGTAATTATAATAAACTCGTATTTAGTATAAATTAATTATTCGTTTATTTACTAATCACAAAGTCTTTTTAAATTAGTATAATTTAAATTTTTTAAAATAATAGAAAATAATAAAATATAAGTATTTTAATGAAATAATAAACCAATGTTTATAACTAACACAAAATTGAATTTTTAAATAAAATTAATACTAAACTCAATATATAAATTGAATCACACGTAAGCTTTCGAATCCAATCCGATTCTATTAGAGCCGACAATCCATATCTCAATCCGTCCATAAATAGAATTAATTTGATTAACAGAACCAAAAATATTCGCATTTTCCTCACATTTTGTTTCATATAATCATCGGATGTTTCATAAACTGAAAGAAATGTATTTTTGAGAAATTTCTCCGAAATTAACATTGATTGTTTTCCGTCAAATTTTTTAACAAAAAGTTTTTGATTTTTTTGTTTAATTTTATCAGAATTTGAAACTTTATTTGATTTCATTTTTCTGTTTTTAATATTTAAATTAATGATAAAACAATTAATTAAACAAAATATATATATACTGTATATATCTCTCAAAATATTATTAGTAAAACAATAAATTGATGTCTATTTTATAATTACAATTAATTTAATGCGTATTTAATTTTAAATTAATAAATTCAATGCTATTCCTTCTAATATATATTCGCTATTAATTTCTTTTAATCGAAATTACGTTTAATACTATTACTTTAAATTTTTATTAATTTAAAAACAACTATCTTAATTTAATTATTGCGTTTATAAAAACTTATAAAAATATATTTTATTAATTTATAAAATTTTTAGTCATATATTGATTTAATGGAATCGAGATTGCTACTCTCGATCCCGACAGATATTATTCGGAAATTCCGATCGAATCCCGAATTTTAATATTTATTAAAAACAATATAAATTTATTATAAAATATTTATATTAATCTCAAATAATGATAACAATTCAAATTTTAATTCAAAAATTTTATTCAAAAATTAGTTGTAAACTTAAATCATGTGTCTAAATTGATTTTATAAAGTGTTCAGATCAAAGTTAGACAATTTTTTAATGTTGCTAGTTTTTATTTATATTCAAATAAATAAACTAAATTTATTTTAAATTCAATAAAATAAATAAAATTTAATTAAATTGCTATTAAAATTAAGAGAATTTAATGTTTTTAGGGTTTTTGCAAAAAAAAATTTTATTCTGGTACATAAAAATCAGTGATCGAGAAAGTCTGCCGATTTAGGGGAATCAATAGAAGGATTTTTTTCCAAAAATTTTGGCTAATAACCTAGGGTGGAATGGAGAAATTTTTTTAATGCTCAAAAAACCTATATATTTACAATAAAATTTTATCTAATTTAACTGGATTTAAACTGAATTTAATTAAATTAATTGGATTTAAACAGGATTTAAGAAAATATTCTTAATTTTGGCCGAAAACATCAAAATATTTGCTTACCGTCTTTGGCGGCCGGCAAAAAATCCATGGGCGGGGGTTGCCTTTTAAAAAACCAAATAATAGGGTAAATAAATCCAAATTTTTACAATTAGAAGAAGGGTTGCCTGATCAGCCCTTCACGATCCCTAATAAAAAGTATTAAAACCTGCGCTAAGTGTAAACTTTTCAGCAAGCTTATGAATAATTTTTTCTAATTTGAATACCGAGATAACGTCGGAAACCGGGAGTGGTAATTCCGACTGAAATCATTCTCTAGTTTTGATAGCATTATAAAAAAACTTTATTTTATTTTAATATAATCGTAAAAAATATTTTTAAAACAAAAAATATTTTAGATTTTTATATTTAAAAAAAATAATATAAATTTGTCATATGCCATTAGACTCATTACTGCGCACAGTTTAAGTTTAAGTCAAAGACTAATTGTAAGATAAAGTTAAGTTTGTTTATATGATTTGTATTCTGAGACCCAGTCATCAAAATGAGTTCTCAACTTACTTTACGACTATATAGTATTTTCTAGACATTCAGTATTCACTGTCAGTCGACTGTAGTCTCTATAAAGATAACTAATTTGATTTAATAAAGTAATTGTTATATTATTTAACCAATTGTTTTGAATTATGTTTTGTTATGTTGTTATACTAACCACTGTCTGTGCTTTGGATTAAAACTATTTTTGGATAAATCAAATGTCGGAAAAAATTGAATTATTTCCTTTCCCGACAAACATTAACTTTGATTTGAGTTGTGGAGAAATCGACCCAAGTTGGATTACTTGGCTATACCGTGTTTCCTTGCATCTCATATCTGGTGGAGGAGCGACCGTCTTTTGGAGCGACCTCTAGAGATAGCTATCGACCTATTTTTTGCTTTCAAGCGCAACAACTCCACCACACCCGTCATGACATTAAAAAGTTTAATTTATTTAAAATTTTGTTAAATTTATATTTGATTTTTGTTAAATTTTTATAATTTATTTGAATGCTGTTTAATTTATTTATACTTAATGATTATTTTTGACAAATAATTTTATAAGTATTTTTGTGATTATTTCACGTAATTTTGAATGTTTTGAGATTTTTTGAATACTTTATTTGTTAGAGATTTTGCGAATATTTAAATTGATTTTTGAGTTCATTTATAGTTTAAATTCAAAAATTATAATTAATTTAGTAAAATTTAGTTATAGTAAAGTTTGTTTTGAAGACAAAATATGAAAGTTTAAATTAAATTATTATTTAAAATTAAAGAGATTTTCATTTGAGTTATTAAGTTAAAGATAATGAATCCATTTAAAGGCACCCGACTAATAGGTCAAAGAAAGTTAATGGTTACGGGCAATCCAAAAAAACCCAGAAATAGAGAAACTTAGAAATATAGAAACACTTGAAATAACGAAGAGAACTTGAGGTGAAAGCATTTAAGAGCAACAAAAAGCCAGAGAACCAATTGTTTAATTTTGATAGTTTTTTAGAAAATTTAAGTTTTGTTTGAGAAATAGATTTGAAATAATTTAAGTTTTGAGGAATTTCTATAATTGCTATATTTGTAAAGAGAATTAATTTGGATTTTTGTTTAATTTATAACTAAATTTATTGTTTAATTAAATTTTTAATTTGTTGTAATTTTTATGTTCTGTTGTTATTTATTTATTTGAAAAATTGTAATAATTTTATTAATTGTCAATTATTTATATATATTTTGTTGTAATTTACACATAATTTGTAAAAAAAAAATTTTAATTTTCCAATTTGCAAAATTTCAATTTAGTTAAAAATTTTGGGCGAGGTGATGTCTTATGCCATTAAAATCATTCCTGCGTACAGTTTAAGTTTAAAATAAAGTTAAGTTTGTTTGTATGACTTGTACTCTGAGACCCAGTCATCGGAATGAGTACTCAACTTACTTTAAGACTATATAAACCTTAAGTCAATTGTATTTTCTATTCATTCAGTATTCACTGTCAGTCGACTGTAGTTTCTATAAGAAATAACTATTTTAATTAATAAAGTAATTGTTATATTAGTTAAACAAATTGTTTTAAATTATGTTTTGTTATGTTGTTATGTTAACCAATGTTTGTGCTCCGGAACTAAACCATTTTCTGATAGATGAATGGTTGGGAAAAATGGAAAACATAAAATTTGATTTGAGTTGTGGAGAAATCGACTCTATTCGGATCAATTGGCTATACCGTGTTTTTTTGCATTTCACAAATTTATTATTTAAAAACAGCTAATTTAATTTAATTATTGCGTTTAGAAAAACTTTTAAAAAAATATTTTATTAATTTATAAAATTTTTACTCATATTGATTTAATTGAATTTTAAAACTTTTTTAAATAAAATTAGAAAATAATTTAACTTTTCACATTTAAGGAACACTATAGATTCAATATAAAAATTAAAATAAAGAGGCGGGACAAAAAATGGGAAAATTGTAAATTAATTTTTTTTATTTGAACTAATAATTCAATTATTACAAAAATTTAATGACTTATAAAACAGTATTTTAGCTCTAAATTAAAATTATTGAATTATTGATAGAGGCCCCCTGTCGGCCACTAAGCGTAGTAATGTCTACTTATCTCAAAAAAGCCTTTGGGAAACAGTGTTCAGTATTTTTTGATTAAATAATCTTGAAATAAATGTATTTTTAAGAAATTTCTCCGAAATTAAACTTGATTGTTTTCCGTCAAATCTTTTAACAAAAAGTTTTTGATTTTTTTGCTTAATTTTATCAGAATTTGAAACTTTATTTGATTTCATTTTTCTGTTTTGAATATTTAAATTAATTAAAAAACAATTAATTAAACCGAATATATAAAGCTTTTTATATATACTTTATATATATCTCTCAAAATATTATTATTAAAACAATAAATATATGTTTATTTTATAATTACAATTAGTTTAATGCGTATTTAATTTTAAATTATTAATTCAATGCTATTTCTTGTAATATATAATTGCTATTAATTTTTATTTATTCGAAATTACATTCAATACTATTACAGTCTATATTAGTTATTAGCAGACGCTCGTTGCATTAAGAATTATTTGCTCTTATTAAATAACTATTTAACATATTACCTCACATATAGCGATATCCCGAATTAAGCTAGAATGACCATTTGTAATAAAATGGCTTTATGTTCTCTACCGGCATGCCGGTATAAATAGAGAAATATTTTTTATATAAATAATTTGTTTAATTTTTATGCAACTTGGCATTAGTTTTTCCTTAATTTTAATCCAAAATTTAAAAAAATGTTTTGATTTTTATTTATATTATTTAAAGTTTATAAGACATTTAGTATAAAATATTTAATTTATTTTTATTTAATTTAGTTTATTTTAAACTATGCACAACATTATATTTTAATTTTAAAATATATTATTAAATTTTAATTGTAAAATAAATTTAAAATTTAAAGGTTAAAATCATGTGTTAAAAATATAATTTTTACCTCGCTAATACTGGCATGCCAATATTTTCCGCGGTATACAGGCATAAGGTCAATCTCATTTTATATTGGCATGCTGCTATAAAGAGGTTGACAAAGCTATGTCCCGGTAGACAAAATAGTCATAAAATTAGATATTTAAGTAATAAATCATGAAATAGATGCCACTTATTATATATTAATTGATTGATAACACGTTTTTTACCTAATTTAAGCAATAAAAACATTAAAAAGTTTTTTCAATTAAAAATTATAAACAAATATTCCCGAAAAAGTAGTGACACTTATAAGTCCTGTTTTAATCAGTCATTAGATTAAACCGTTTCATACATTGATTTGTTGATAAAACAATAAAATGAACAAAACGTAATAATAAAAACATTTTTGACATCATTTTACTTAAATGTATATCAGCGTAGGTCTGGCCAGAGGTAAAGGAAAGTTGAGTCCCGAACTTCGGGAACAAATATATAGCCACCGAAAATAAGACACAGATGGCTAATGAGTTTTTTGTTGACCCGAAGACTGTCCAAAATGTTGTTACAAAATTGAAAACTTTTGTTACATTTAAGTGTTTGCAAAAAAAACCAAAAATCGTGTGACGGACAAACACCAAGACTTAAACATTTTTCGATAAATAGTTAATTTATTGAAAAAACGGTTAATTAAGATTAAAAACAATCTTAACATCAAATGCTTGATACGTACTATCAGTTGCCGTCTGAATAAAAAAGGATTTCACGCAAGAGAGGCCGCAGTAGTTCTGTATATAAATAAACTGAATTAAAAGAAACTATTAGTCTTGGCCAAAAACTTCTTAAACTACTTGAACTGGTTCTAAAAAATGTCATATGGAAAATCAAAAAGAAATTTAATTTATTTTATACAAGAAAACGTGTAATAATCTACCGAAGAGTCGGACAGCGCTATCAAATCAAATTTACAAAACCAAATGTAAAACACGGAGGGGGTTCTATTATGTTCTGGGGGTGTTTTAGTCACCATGTAATGGGCGCACTTTACCTAATCAATGGTATAATAAATGCATAGATGTTCACAGATCTGCTAAACAAAGAACTGCAGTTCAGTGCAAATTTGATGGGAATCGCCGACGACTTTGTCTTTCAATAAGACTTAGATCCAAAACACACTCCCGTTTGGCGCAAAATTTCTTTAAAAAAAATAATGTCCAACTGTTGGAAACGGCTTTGCAGACCTCAGACCTAAATCCAATTAAGAATTTGTGGACAATTTTTGACTTTCTTTCCGGTCACCGCCCAAACTTCAAAATCACGGTCCTAAGAAGCTGTGCAGAAGATGCGGTATTTTTTGGACAAACAATTGCTACAAAAGTTAGTCGAATCTATTCCTCGACAATTGTCAGACATAATTAACGCTAAAGGAGGGCCGACTGGACACTAATTGTGTTAATTTTAAGTACTAATCAATAGCTAGTCATAACCAGGACTTATCTGTGTTTACGTTTATTCTTAAGTTTTGCCAACTTTTATGATAATTACAATTGCAATTAAACCAATTATTAATTAAAATTATTTTGAAATAAATATTTATCAAAATAAATCACTTTTTATCTATAAATTATTGTTAATTTTGTATATTATTAACTTAACATCACTTTTTAATTGACCAGAACATAGCTGTGTTAAGTAGTGTATATGTGGTATTATAGTAATTAAACAATAAATTTAATTAATTTAAATATCAAATCAATTAATTTTATTTTATTTAAGTATTTTATTTTTTTCTAATTTTTTCACAATTTTATAATATTTTTCCCATTCAATTGGTGTGTTAATGGGATTATATAATTATTTTATAAACATTTTAAACACTTATTAATATAAATGTTTACATTTGTAATAATAAAGTTGTTTTCAATAATAGCTAATATTTTCTTATTAAAACAGTTTATATGCTAATAAAGAAAACAATATCATATGACACGTTTTTTCAACTGCTTTTAACGAATATTTGCTCTTAAGGTATAGCTATAGCATTACACTTTCCATAGAGTCTGCCGGTGTTTGACAAAAAACCTGCTAATATCAAATTCTGCTCTTATAGAATATGTTAATAACGAATATAGACTGTATTTTAAAAATATTAAATTTAGAAATTTAGAAATAGCTATTTTAATTTAATTATTGCGTTTATATAAATATAAAAAATATTTTTAAAACAAAAAATATATTATTTTTTTATATTTAAAAAAATTATATAGATTTCTCATGCTACTATAAACTTTAAGAACGGCCAATCCAGGATGGGATCATGCGATAGATTTTTTCAAAAACGCTCAAAAACTCTATATATTTATAATAAAAATTTACCGATTTTAACCAAATTTAAATTAAATTTTGCACCAATTTTAAAATTATTTTTTATTTTTGTTTAAAATACCAAAAAGTCAAACAGATATTTTTTGCGGACATATGGTAAAAGAGAATAAATGCCAAATTTTAAAATCAAAAAGAATTTGACTAATTTTTTATTTTGAATTTTTGTTTTTATTGTTTTATGAAATAATAACAAAAAATATATTTTTTAATTTATAAAATTTTTAGCATTAATTACTTAATGGAGTTTTAAAATTATTAAAAAAAACTTTAAAAATAAATTTTGTCTTTATACATTTAAAAACATTACAGATTCAATATACAAATAAAAACTTGATTTTAAGCGAATTTAACATCATTTTAAAAATAAATAATAATTTTTAGAGGATTTTGACTCAATTCAACTATTCTGAAATCCAATTAAATTTTACTAAATTTAAATCGGATTTTGCACCAATTTAAAAAAAAATTTAATTTAGGTAAAACCCAAAAAAATTTCGGGCAAAATGTTCAGGGGATAAATTTTCGCTGCCCAAATGTAAATGTGAAGAAATGGTGATATTTTAAATTATATTTTAGGTGGGTTTTTTGCTAACCCCCGTCTCAAATTCTGTTTTTATCGTTTTAAAAATTATTGAATTTATTAATTTAAAAACAGCTATCTTAATTTACTTATTGCGTTTATTAAAAATTTTAAAAATATATTTTCTTAATTAATAAAATTTTTAGTCATATAGACTTAATAGAGTTTTAAAATTTTTTTTTAAATTAAAAAAATTAATTTAGTTTTACATATTTAAAGAACACTATAGATTCAATATACAAATAAAAACTTTCAGAATAAAATTTATAAGTTTTATTAAACATTATTTCCCGTCACAAAAAAAATTGTTTATATAAATATTTTATTTAATTATTAAGTATACTTTAATATCTGTGTTTGTTAATGAAAAAATAATTAAAATATCTTATTTAATTTCTTTTTAAATTAAGTATAAAATTCATACACTGTAATTAGATATTATATTTTTGTTTGGGCATATCTTTTTAAATATTACAGTTAAAAGAAAAATTTTTGCAAATTTTTATATCATATTATATGTTTTTTTGCATGAGTAAAATTATTTTTTTAAATAAGCATTTGAATTATTTAATCATTGATTAAGTTATAAATTAAAATAAATGTATTCTTGGAAATTTTTCCAAAATTAAACTTGATTGATTTCTGTCAAATCTTTTAACAAAAAGTTTTTGATTTTTTTGCTTAATTTTATCAGAATTTGAAACTTTTATTTGATTTTATTTAAAAATATAAAAAATAATGTAATCATTAATTTCTAGGCATAATTAAAATTTTATTAACTTTAATAAAATTTAAACTTGATACATTAAAATAATATTCAGTGCACACAAATAGACATTAGGTAACAGATTTATCAATATCAGTTATAATTACAATTAATAGTCAATTAGATATTAATAAATCATTAAAATAATTAAATAAAAAAGTTATTAAAGATTAAATCAAAAAACTAGTTTACCTAGTAAAAAATACAATTTGGAAATCTATAAGTTAAAAATTATTTTGAGCAATTTTAATTAACATTTACATTTTATAATAATTAACAAATAAAATATTAATAGTATGTTAAAATTATAATTAGAATAAAGTACACAAAATATTCAAGTACATTAGTGTTGGTTAAATGTTTATTAAATATATAAAAATAATATAAATATAAAGTGAGTTACGACTCATTTATGATATATTGATTGAGGTTTTAAGTAAACACGAAAAAACTAAGCAACACATTTAAACTTGGATATTTTAAATCTGAATTAGAAATATTGTATTATTAGTAAATAATTTGCTGAAGATATGAGAATGTATTGAAAGAATTCCGAAATATTCATTGGAAACAAATCTAAGCAATAAAATCCAATGTCAGGTCCGGACAGCCTCTCAATGAAGGCCTGGATT
>JAQFXP010001838.1:0-17423 GCA_034693685.1 Belba bartosi
GTACGTCTCGAAAATAGGGTCGTACTGTTGTGCAGTGTCCGCCATTTTGAATCCATCTATACAGGCAAGTATCTACTAATAACAAATTTATTTAAAAATAATTAAAATTTTATAAAAACAAACTAGCACAATTTTTTTTAATTTATACAGCTAATTTATTGCTTTTATAAAATTGATTTGATTTTTAGAAATTATAGAAAAGTTATAATTAGAAAATAATGTAGCATGATAAGAATTTATTCTAAATATTCAAAATAATAAATTATCATTTTAAATGAAACATTTAAAAATAAATCCATAAATAAAAAATAATTACATCCAACGATATATAGGTATTGATAAAATTCATAGTTATTCATTGGAAACAAATCAAAGCAATAAAACTTAATGCCGGGTTCGGACAGCTTCTCAATAAATGCTATAATTTTTAGTTAATTTCTGAAAAAAATTCGATAATTTTTAATTTGATATTTTTTAGAAATGAATGCAACAATTTATATGGTTAACGTGCTAACTTGCTATTGTTTAGTTAGTCTAAGGAGAGCAAACCATTTTTATATGTTTAGCACTGATAGAGGCTCTACAGCTGACGTGAGCGCTAACTCAAATAATGCTAAACGTATAGAGATGGTATGCTCTCCTTAGACTAACCAAACAATAAGTTAAGTGCTTAAATAATGAATATAAGATATAGCGCCAAAATTTAAAAAACAAATAATAGCTATCGCTAAAACTTAACCTGCAAATAAATGTGGTGCCATCGTTATGCACAATATATAATAATATTTCAAAAGTTGGTGTGGGCATATAATACAATACAAATATAATCATTCGGAAAGTGTGGTTCACCTCGCAAGTTAGGTTCATTATATAGTTGTGTTCAACCATTGATTGAATTAATAGCTTAGTTTAGTATTGCATTGCTTTAAACTTAATTGAATTTTTCCATTAATTTCATTGAATTTATATTTTAAATAAAGCGAAAATATATCCAAAGAGCAAATCCATTCCACAATAAGCCATAAATTTGTTTTAAATATAATAATGTAACTAAACTCCAAAATATTACACCAATTGTCGAAAAATTACTTTCATTATTGAAATATACTTTAATTATTAAAAATGTATAAATTAGATGAATAAAGCCAACCATTGAGTAATACATTGAGAATACTATAGAATTTATTATTTTGATGTACTGTATCAACATAAGTTTATATAAATTAGAGACAAGAATTGGGTCACTTTTTGTTAACCCGAACCGACCCGAAAGACAACCCAAATTGAATAGTAAAATTATCATAATTTTTATTATTTAATTTTATATTTAAAACTTGATTTATTGTTTATGTCTGATGTTATCTAATATCTAATGTTTTTAAATAATGTTATCTAAAAAACTAGCATCCTTTAAATTGTTACAATTTGTAAGCAACAAACCAATCATTAGTAATATTGATAACTTTTATGTGATTAGATGGATTTTTATTTACAAATTTATAATATAATATACGGTTATTATCCGTTTATATTTTATAGTTTTATACATATCATGTAATCAGTTTTAAATTAAAAGTTTTTAATCAAGCATGTTAATATTATTACTAGGATAATTTTAGCAAATATAAAATTAATTTAAATAAATTTTTTATGAAAGCAATTATGTATAACTTAATAATTTTACTGTATAATTAATAACAAATTTTCCAAATTAATTTAAACATTAAAACAACACTAAAAAAAGTTTATAAATTTTTAATTATATAAAATCTTCGGTTGATATTAAATAACCTGACCCGACCCGACATTTTTAGAAAAGCAACCTAAACTGAATCTACCCAATTTTTGTCTCTAATATAGATAAAGCTTGTTGTATTAAGTTAAATATATAATTTTTACAATATTTAATAAGTTTGTATAGGTTTGATAATCAATGATGTTAAAATTAAAAAATTCAGATACTGCAGAGCCAATAACACGGATACTATTTGCAATCTCCAGAAGTATTAATATAATTTCGAAACTCACACATCACTTCACGAATTTATTTGCTGTTAATTAGTGCCAAAATTATTTATCTTAATCCAGCGAATAAAGTAGCGATTCTAAACATTATTACCAATAATATTCTCAAAATTCTATAATGTTTATTTACATAATCATTAAATGAATTAAATTTAGATAAAAATTTGTTTCAAGTGCATACATTATGCAAATCGGTATTTCAATTAATGCAGTTTTTTAATGTAAAAAAAATATTTTCTTTTATATTTATAATTAAAATATATTAATATGATTAAGAAAAAGTTTTGTGATTAATTAACAATACATAAGCAATAAATGTATTTAAATTTAATAATATCAAAACTAAAAAATAAATTTAATAAATTTAATATTTTGTTGATTTTGAATTTCTTATTTTCTCGTAAATATGTTGAAACTGAATAAACATTGAATAAATAAATTGTTAAATAAATATAAATACAAACCTTTTACAATTTTTAAATGTTTGAATATTTACTATAAAATACTAAATTGGTATTAGTTTTATATAAAACTTTAATTATTAGAATGTGTTAATAATTTATGATATATGTTAAGTAGAATTTTTATATTTCAATTGATTTAATATTTCGATTAATAATAAGATAACACAAATTAAATATCCAATTAATAATAAACTAAATATTCCGTTAAAAAATTTAATCAATCCAATTTTAGATTTTTGCAATTTATCTAAATTTAAAAATTTGTTTTTTGCTTGATTATAATTTTGTCCTAAAATAGTACTGATTAATTGATATAATTTGAAACTATGTTGAACAAATCCATTTTCAAAATCACTTTTTAATCTAGATTAAATTTTGATATAATTATTAATTAATTTTTTTTAAATTAAAAAAAATATTACAAATTATAAATTTGCTTGTGATAATGGTGACTTTTATCGATAAATGTATAAATAAGTACAGGATAAAATTTATGCTTTGATTCCATTAAATTTGTGTCTGGATAAGTTTTTTTAATTGTATTAATTAGTATTGAATGACTGACTAACACAGCCTTTCTATTAAGTATATCTTGAATTAATATTTTATTTTCAATATAATCTTTATTTCTATAAATATTTTTTATTTTTAAATGTTTTTCATATTTTATTAATCGATTTAATAATATTTTATATATTTTTGGTTTTAATTCTTGCATTACTCCAAAGCTATGTTTTCCGGCAATAAGTAGTTCCGGTTTATTGACCATATCTTCAAATGTTTCGACAGTTAGTGACGGTTTGTATTTAAAGTATGTGTTTAATAATAAACCGGTGAAGCAATGCATTAGAATAGTTGTACATAATATCCATATATATAATAAAATATAAACAATCATGTTGTTTATTTTATTGTTATTTATTAAACGAATTGAATTAAAATAAATAGTCGACTGATTTAAAAAATTTTGTAATAAATAAAAAATTGGTTTAAGAATTAAATGTATATTATTTGTGTAAATGTTTAGTAAAATTGCAAAAATTAATAAAAATAATATAAAATTTAGCCAAATCTACGAAACAAAATAAATTAAATACATTATATAAATTTTAAATTGTTAAATAATTTTTATTACCGAGGGTGAAAACAAATAAAAATATGCAAAGTATGACATATCTTCATCATATTTCAAAACACTTAAAATTTCAGCACCATATGTCATTTTATTAGAAACTAAATAAGTTAATTTTAAATTAGCGTCAGTAATTTGATAATGTACCAAGCACAATACATTCTACAAAAAAAATTATTTTAAAATTTAGTTAAATTATTTGTTTATTTTAAAACACTAACTTTTATTTTGCAATAATCGGATATTAATTTAACATCCAAATTTAATTTGCAAAGTAGATATTCAATTATTGTTAATAGAAATCCAAAAAACATATAGCTTATCTTTAAAATGTAACAATTAAATATAAATTTTTAGCATAGTTATTTTTAAATATTATTTTCTTACTAATGAAGTGACATCAATGCTTCCCGAGCTTGTTTGATTTTTAAAGCATTTAATTGTTGTATTAAATGGATATATTTTTACTCGCGTAAATTTATTGTAAATTTTTAAAATTTTAATATCTTGCAACGACATTTTAATCAACACAATTAACTAGTACTAAATTTGTTATATTTAGTTTAAAAATAAAATAACTATTATTAAAATAATTAATTAAATAATATATTATTACGCAAACGAATATAAAACATTATTATTTTCAAAAAAATCAATAGAAATTGAATTATTGAAAATAATTTAATAATTTATTCAGAAATTATTGAATCAATAAAACATTATGAAAATTAAGAAGAAACAATAAACACAAATCATTTGTAGAAATTTTTATTAGAATTTTTATTATTAAAATAAACGTTAAAACAAATTTAATTAATTCCAAAATAAAATATTTGCAAACTATTTATTATCATGTTTTTTAATAATTTATAATTAATATTTATCTAGAAATGTGTTAGATCAACTTTAAATGATCCAGTTATTATTTAATAGCAAAAATACCTTCTTGACAAAAGATTCAAATTTCTAGTGAAAGGTAAGCCCATAAAATGTTGAAAAGAGTTTATTCGTGGAAAATATTTTGTTTTTCTTTAATCTTAACTTTTTGTTTTGGTTGCTTTTTATTCATTAGTGTTTTCAATTTACAATTGTTTTTTATTGAGGATCACTTTATCTAGATTGAGGATCACCTCAGTGTCTATCGTCCAAAATGAGAATCACATTAACCGCATTGAGGATCACTCGACTCATATCAATGCGTTTTGTGCAGTACATCAAATACTGTTGGCTTTACTGTCAAACGCGTTGTACACAGATTACGCACAGTGCGCGTTTGGCAGTGAAGCCCATAGTATTTGCTGTACTGCATAAATCGCATTGAAATGAGTCGAGTGATCCTCAATGCGGTTAAAGTGATTCTCATTTTGGACGATAGACGCTGAGGTGATCCTCAATCTGGATAAAGTGATCCTCAATAAAAAACGACTGTATTAGATATTTAAAAATAAAACAATTGAAACACCAATGCACCAATTCAAACATGTAAAAACAATTGATTTGCATTGTCTATAGGTTAATGTCACAAGATAAATAATATTGAAAATTAAATAACAATAAAATTCAGTGAGTTCTGTAAAATAACAAATAGCTAATCGAAAACATCAAAACTTTTGAATAAAAAAATTTTGAAAATAAAATTAACAAAAACATAAAGCAATTGCTAATTCTGACTTGTTACATTTAAAATGAATATGTAAAACTTAATAATTGTTATTTAAACTGTAAAACATTAATTATATTTTGTCTCACGAATTATAGATAAGTGTATTTGACAGTGCAAGGACAATTCTTAAATATATATTTTAAAAATTGATTGATATTTAAATAAATATAATTTATTAACAATAAAATTAAAACAAATAAAATTTAAATTTAATTGCTTTTTTCACAATATGTTTAAATTTCTTATAAATTAAAAATAACGAATAAAATAAACTTTTCAATAATTACTGTTTTGTGTTTACATTTATTTTGCTCAAACCGTTACCTGTACTTAAAACATATTGAATTTAATGATGTTTGTTAACTTAAATTAATTTATGTTATCAAAAATAACAATCTAGAAACATTGCAGTTTAATTGTATTTAATAGTATAATATACAATTAAATTATTTACCATATTAAAAATATGATAATTGTAAAATTATGTTTATAATTATTTTATTTGTATATTTATTTAAAGTTTAAAATTATACAAGTAAATAATAAATATTTATTTAATAAAAAACTTTTTAAATTTAAATATTGTAGACATCGTTTAGAATATAATATAAAATTTTATTAATTAAACATAAAATACATAATTAAAAACAAGTTAACATAACATATAACTATGTGCTCATAGACAGTGATAGTTGCGGCATGTTGACTAAATGCTAAACAGTTGTAATAATTACTAATTAATAAACAATCAATATATACTAAAAAAGAAATATATAGAAAGTTCTAGAAGTTGTTAATAATAGAGTTAGACACAAAAAAACAGGAAGTTATATTAAAAGCAATTCTAATTAAAAATTATAAATTAATATTCTTTGGATTCCTACAATATAGTAAATAATATTAATTATAGAAAAGTTTTAATTCAACATTTTTTTGTAAGTTGGTTAGTCAAATTAAATTAATCATTTCATGCACTAAAGTAATTAACTTCAAACAAGATTAATTTATTTGTATTTATTTTATTATTAATAAATTATTTGATTAAGTAATATATTGTTTTAAAAAAATTGCTTGTACAGTCAAATAAGTTTAATTATATTGCTTATGGCAAAATATATTTACTTTTTTATATTTAAAATAAATTAAAAATATTTGTTAATAATTAAATATTTTAGTAGTTTTGACATAATATTAAATAATTATCAATGATTACCAATGACTACTAATTTTAGAGTGCATTGTGTGAAACTGCAAAACAGTTGACAGACTATTACTTATTTAAATGCCTATATCTTTAGAATTAGATTGATATAAATTAATTTTATTTTATAAATTTAATTAGTAATAAACAATTAAAACAGCAAAAAAGATTTTTAAATTTAAAATCTAAGCCATTTCATAAATTACGTTTAATTTGTGACCGCAAGACTAATTTAACCGGTTGATAGTCAGCGTTGCAGAAGTGGATGAGTGGAGTCAGCAATTAGTACAATCACTTCAGATCTACGGCTTGAAAGAGTGGAATTAGTTATGTCTGACCGGAAGTCTAACCTTTTGACTAATGACGGATCGGCTTTATGGGATTACGAATGACTTTATGGGATCATTTTTGGCCAGATTTTCAAAATTTTGAAAATTTTCAAAAATACTTTCAAAAATTTTCATTTTTGCTGTGTGTTGATATCGGAAAATGTTGGCCAAGAAGTCGTAACGCAAACGGCAATAAGTGGTGATGAGTCGTCACAATATAATCGGGTCGACCGATTATCGAGAGTTTGCCGTAAAGTGGTTAGACATCAAGTGGTTTAACATTAAAATCAATGCACACAAAACATAACATAACAAAAACACTTTATTAGAAATCAGTACAAAAAACAATACATTTTAACAGTTTGAGAGCTTAGAGAAAAGTGAATGCAAAGCATACAAAACTATAGGCATCAGAATAGAGTAGAGCGGCACAAAAGAAATTTAGGAGAGGCGTATAAAAGTATTGCATATTGAGTCAGATTTAGAGCTAGAGTTAGTCACAAATTTAATTATAATTAAGTTTATTTAGAGTTAGAAATAGAGTTAACATTAGATACAATTTGAATAATAATCAATTAATATAAGGATATAAAAGTAATTAGTGTTTAGTATTACAAATCAATTAGTGACTAAGCAAAAGTAAATCAAAGTTATGATTCAAAAACTTATATGGTTTTGAATTCTTTCTCAAATTAATCTGAAAATTTTTGTGGCCAAATATTATACTGCTTTATACAGTATGCGTTAAATTATTAAAATATTATATATTAAAAAATATTTTTAATATTAAGTTTAAAATGTTAAATAAAATTTTTTATGATAATAAAATAAATTTTATATTAATTGTTTTGGAAATATTTATTTAAAATTTTATTATTAAATAAAATATTGATTAAATAATTAAAATTAAAGAAATAATTCAAAATTTTTATTATAAATAAAAATATAATATTAAAATAAAGTAATTTATTTAACATTTGATAATTCAATAATTTTTAAAAATAAAAGCGATAAAAATGAAATTATCTGTTGGTTAAATTGAAAATATATTTTAAAATATATACAAATCTTAGATAAAATTAAGAATAAATTAAATACTTCATAGCATCGAAAGTAATTAATAGTAAACAACGAATAACACGAAAATCCAATTCTTTTTAAAGCTATTCGTTCTATCAATGATTGAAACTGTAATTAAAATATATTAAAATTTTTCAAAAAACGTAAAAATATTTAAAAATATATATATAATAATAAAAATTATTATAATAATATTTTAAAAATATTTTACTTTTAAATTTGTAATAACTAAATGAATTGGTCTTATCTTATAATTTGAATAATTTTTTAAAAATTTGTTTCGACGTATAATTAATTTTATTAACAAATTATGCGAAATATTCACTAATTTATTGACTGAAGAAGCCGTGAATATGACAAACATGAACATACAAATGAAACTTGTAACAATATAAATCCAAATTATTTGCACAATTAGTGATAAAGGTTTAAAAATTAATGTAAATAATAATGTAACTGTAATCGTACCAAATATTACCCAAAATAATATCAAGAATTTAGACCAAAATCCAGAGTTATATTCATTTATCTCTCGATATATTGAATCCAAAAATCGAATAAATTTTATATTATATACAAATGAATTTGTATTAATTATTGACTTATTAATTGATATAAGTTTTAATTTTAAGTAATAGCACAATAAATAAAAATAAATAACTTGATAAAATAAAAAATTGCCAAAATTATAGGTAAATAAAATAAATAAAATTGTATTCGGTATTTGAAAAATAATTAATTCAATAATATTTTGATAAAATACTGCCGGAAATGTTATTGCAGTTAATGCAAAAATCGGAAATATTTTTTCATTGTTAAATTTAATTATTTTCAGTAAAATATTTGTTGTTTTAACAAGTTTATAAATATCATCTTTATCTTTGAGACCAACACTTATAGGCGAACGCAAACCCGACATCATTTCAAACACTGCAAGAAATGTCGGTTTTATACCATTTCTGTAGTTATAGTAATACACTATTTGTAATGAAATGCAAAAAATCATTTCTAAAATACAAACAATATTAAAATGATATCTCATTCCGTAATAATGCGAAAAATCACCTAATACTATAAAAATATTTAAATACTTATTATTTATTGTCAAACAGATTATACTTTTAATTAGATATAATAAGAATATAGTAAACACGAAAATGGGATTTTGTAATAAATTTATGTTTGTTTCAGTTGCAATTATATTGGTTAATTTATTTAAATGCAAACCTATTAGAAACAATTGTGAACTCGCTACTTTTGTTATTAATTTTTCAGGCAATAATTTAGATGCATCATAAATTTCCATTATTGATATTAAAATAATAATTTTACAAATTTTTATTAGTTGTTAAAATTTATAAATATACGCTAAAACTGAATAAGTTGGTTTTATTTTTAATTATCACAATTAGTTTTCATAATACATTTGCAATAAATATATTTCTTATAAGCAAAAATTATATTTCAATATATTTATTAATTGATATAATATTTTTTATCAAATAAATTAAATGTTATATTATTTTATTATATTTGAATATTAACTTAAAATCAAAACTTATTAATTAAAATGTTAATATAAGTGTTTATATTGGTTTTGAAATAATTATATAATTATTTATTATTATTAAAATTAACTAAATAAAATATAATTATCAATTTACTAATAATCTTTATCGTTGATATAAGCAAAATTCCAATATAATATTATAATTAATAGAATTAATATATTTAATATTAAATTGTTATTAGCAATAAGTTTGTTACTTGATATCTTACCTGTTCCAACAATAGAGTGAATAAGTCCAAAAATTAATATTAAAATAAAATTGAAATAAAATTTTCAAATAAAAAAATGTTTTATTATGAAATAAGGAAGTATTTTGAAAATATTTTATCAAAATATAAAAAATAGCATAAAATTTTTTTCAGACAATATAAATTGTAAAATGCAATTTAAATAATGTTAATGATAAAAATAAAAAAACAAACTTAATAAAATCAATAATTTAAAAAGTGCATAATAGCTAAATATGTTTAAAGTTTTCATTGAATTGTAACAAATAAATACACAAAATTTATTTATAAACTGTGCATTGATAATTCTCGCCTCATGTATTATTGACATTTTAAAAATTAAAAGTATTCAACATATAAAATCAAAGATCTAATTGATGTAAATGCATACAATTTATTTGTATTAAATTTTTATGTTTTTTTAAATATTTATTACGAAAAATCTATTTTTTAAATAAAATTAATATTTTTTTTGAATATTAAATATCAGTAATTCAAAGTAAACAGTATTTATTTTATAACAATAACTTTATTAATATAAATAATTATATTTAACATAAGTTAATACATAATATACTCAATCAATACTGAATAATAGAAAGCATTGGCTTAAGGTTTATATATACAAACATAGGTTCAAAATACATTCTGATTACAAAAAAATAAATAACAAGTTATTATATTAAACTTAAACTTATCGCACTTTTGATCATAAACTTTAAGTTAAACTATAGACGAGTATGACTCTAATTGCATATGACACAATTGCCAGCCGCTATTGGAAAGAGAAGTTTGCACAGATTAAATTTATATATACATTTCTTCTAAAATGTATTAAAAATTTAACAAAATAAAGATTTCTGGCATTTTCTGTTATTGAAATGTTTGAATGTTAATTACTTTTCTAGAACATTTTATTATGTAACTAGCTAATATATATATTGAATTGTAATAAAATATATATTATTCAGTCTTATCAGTGGTGCGGCTTGCTGTAGTTCGACATCACTGTATGAGTATGTGACAAAAAATAAATAAATTGTCTAAATCGTATTCAATGTAAACTTTATCTAATATAATAGAATAAATGTTTATTTGAGAACAAGAACAAATTTATTATGTCCACATGTGGTGCATCGACTGATTTAAAATTTGTAGCCAGTTATTTCTTAAACCATATTGTCCAAAAGTTGTTAACAACTGTCCAGAAATCGCTAAAAATTTGCCAGAAGTCACTAACAACTGTTGCATATACTTCACTTTTGTTCATATTTTCAATTTTTTATTGTTTCCTTTACTTTCATTTTTTCACACATCTTTCAACACTTATCAAAAAAATTTTCTGTCAGACATTATATATGGAATGTCTGACATAAATCGGTTTGATGTTTGAGAAAAAGTGGTAACTGTGAAAGATGATATAAAAGGAAACACTGTCAAAACCTTTTTAAATTTCTGTTCCTTAACTATTTGTACCGATTATTACTTATTTTGACTATGTAAAATAATTAATATATTAAATTTTTACAAAACTAAATTAATTTAAAAATGCGACCGCAAGATTATTCAGGTGTTAACCGGTAGATTGTCAGGGGTGCAGAAGTGAATGAGTGAGGTCAGCAATTAGTACAATCGCTTCAGATCTACGGCTTGAAAGAGTGAAATTAGTTATGTCTGACCGAAAGTCATACCGAGACTAATAACGGGTCAGCTGTGTATTGATATCGGAAAATGTTGGTCAAGAAGTTGTCACGCGAACGGCAATAAGTAGAGATAAGTGGTCATAATATAATCGGGTCGAAAGATTATCGGGAGTTTTCCGTAAAGTGGTTAGACAACAAGTGGTTGAACATTAGAATTAATGCACAAAATGTTAAACATAACAAAAACACTACATTTAAACTGTTTGAAAGCTCAGAGTGAAATGAATGCAAAGTATTCAAAAAGTTATACAAATCAATGCATTAAAACATGTTATAAATGTTATAGCAGAAGAGCGGCACAATTGGTGCGCAAAGTTTGCTTGAATTAGAGTCAGCATTAGAGTTAGGGATAAAAATAGTCATAGTATTAATCATAAGTTTAAATAATTTAATTTGTAATATAAATGTATTTAATTAGTAATGAATTAAAGTTATGAATAATAAACATTAATTTAAGTCATAATTAAAAAATAAATTCGAATTCCTTTTCAAAATGAAAAAATTATTCAATACATTAATTACAAATAAAATAACGAGTAAATTAGTAATTGTTTATTTTTAAAATTATACCTTTAAATTAATTTTTTAATTAAATGAAATTATATATCGTTTTGACATTACATGATAATTAATTTGAGTTTACAATATGTAAGGAATTGTATTCAAATAATCTAATAAATTTGATGACAACAGGTCAGGTTTTAATTAATTAAACCCAGTTATACAATTACAATTCCTATTTTTTCAACTTATTTAAAATTTTTTCGCCTGCTTCTTGAAATAAGCAATGGTAGTTATGCAAAATTACTTGTACATAATTTATTGTAACACCAACATGTTCAAATTCTATGTTAAAACTACCCAAATCATTTGTGCAAAAAATATATTTATTTAGAATTTTAGTCATATCTTGTATTATAAATAAACTGTATTCTTTTTTAAAAAGCATGTATTGTGATATATATTTAATATATAACGGAATGATATCGTAATAAATTTTTTTTTCTTTTAGAACAAGAAAATCTTGACAAGATATATTATTAACTTCTTGTTTATTGTCATCAAATAAAGATAACTCATAAACACTATATTTTATAAAACAACACTTAAAATACAACGTTTCTGCAAATCAATATCCATTTTATTACTCAGTATCGGCCATAATTTGTGCCCATCATGTAAAGCTCATATAATATTTGCCATCTGTTACTAAGCATTGAAAAAATATTATATTCCTTTATATAATAAATTACGTTATATATTAATTGAAAATAATTATTGTGCCAAAAATCATATTACTAAAAATAATATATTTTGTTTTTAAATAAAATATTTTAATTAACCAATAAAATATTTAACAAGTATTACTGAACATTAAAATTATTATATCAAATTATCGTTTTAAAATTATTATAATATTATAATTATAAAATTTAAAATGGAGTTTAAAAATTTTAATTTAATTTTATTATATATATAAAAAATTAATTTTTACAATAAAAATATATAATATTGAAACACTTATCTCCGTCAGTTCGTTGTCTGTCAGATCTCAACTTTTTAATTGTTAGTGGTTTAGCGTACCTACAAATGGTTATTAGTTTGTGATATCAATATTTCTTTGCGTGGTTATTGGTTATTTGTTAATGGTTTAGCGGTCGCGTTCTGTCATTTTTTGTGTATGTCTACGATTGCGGTGTCTTTGAGGGCAATTACGGCAAATTCTCAATTACGTATAAATCATTTCTTATTTCGGATTTGCGTTTTTTATTAATTTAAACTTAATTTACTTTTTTGGTTTAAACTGTTAAGGCCATCCTGATCCTTTTTGTTTTGGCAATTTTCAAAAATCGCTAACTACAACTTCAGATGCCAATCAAATTCAAATTATTTTGCAGCAGTATTATACACTGTTTGCTAAAAGCTTTAGCGATTTTGGCCGCATTACAATTGAAACACATAGAATTTTTTTAAAATTTGAAATCCCGACAGCAAAACGAGCGTATGGTCAATCATTCCAAGATGTTGAAGAAACATCTCGGCAACTAACGAAGTTGTTAGCATAAGGGTTGTTACAGAAATTTATATCGAAGACTACAAGAGCTGGACTAAAATGTTGAGCAAAGACAGACGCTGACAACAAATTGAAGACAATTTAGAAGATAATAAATAACAGAGTAAATAAGAGAACTCAATAATAATTTCACAAAACAATAATAGATATGATTTAGAGATAAATAGTAATAATAATAGTGAAAATTGTAATTATATTTGTGATTCAAGTAAGAGAGTTATTGCAAATAGTGGTTCAAAACATGAATCTCAAAAAACAGAAATTTATTTTAACGACAAAACCTATGAATTTTTATTCAATAATTCTAAAAACTTTTTTGAAGACGACATTCAAGACTATTATTTAGACGAAAACCAAATATCTAATTATAAGTTATTTTCTATTAAGGAACAGTCAGACACTAAAGGCATAGAACCTAAAAACTCAGACACAAAAATTGAAACAAATTCTGAGTTATCGATAAAATTGCGCAAACAACGAATTAGACGACACGCCTAATGAGGGGAACAGAAGGGGATACCCCGGTAGGATCAGGCGAATCCCGTTCCGCTTTAATTACTACGTGATGGACTAAGTGTCCGGTTTAGTGTTAAACTCTAAATTATAATTGGTAAATATAACTCACACAGACATGCAGTTTAATTTTAAAATTATATTTCAAACAGAATTAAACACAAAATTTCATAATTTATTTATTGTTAAAAATAGTTAATATAATACAATAACCAATCAATTGTCTATTAGTCAGAACTATTTGATTAAATCCAGGGTCCGGATGCGTTCAAACTGTAGTTCAGACTATTATATAATCAAGTTTGTAGTGCATCTGATCAATGCTGTATTATTTATTAATAAAAACGGCCGTCCAACAGAAATAGTCATAAAATTCAAAAATAAACTTAAATATGCAATAAATATGACATAATTTTGACAATAATATACAATTAATAGTTAGAAGAATTTTTAAAATTTGTTAAAATTCAATTAAAATACCGGTAAATATTGAAGTAAAAGTAAATCAATACTGAAATACATAGAGTAATGCATAACTACAATAATATTACGTAATGTCTAGAGTGTCTGAAATGTGTGAGAATTTAATTTAAGTTATGGATTCATTGTTTGACAAAACTATATATATATCAATTCAATTTAGTTAAATATGATTTTGTTGTGTTCATTGAGGACTAAAAGTTCTAAATTTAGTGAAAAATTAATTTCAGAATTGTTTGTGAAATCAGAAAATCTGATCAAAAATCAGACCTATTCTGTGTCGAAACGGTTTGAAGTGTAAAACATTGAGTCATTGATAACGCATTGATTGCTATATAGTCTAAAGTTATATGAGTGCAAACGAGCTATAGCTCAAAACAGACGACCGCTATGTGTACGTACAGTAAACACTAATTATATTATACATATTTATTCATTTTTATTTTATTACACAAAAATTGAGATTTATAATGAGTTACAAGTACATAAGTTTATATAGTTTAATGTGAAGTTAGTTAAATTGATTATAAATTGTCATGAGTTTTGTTATACAAATAGATTTAATTAAACGAGTTTAAGAGTAATTTTCCTGGACTAAGCCAGGCATCCCATAAACAAGTATATTAATCCTATGTTTGACAGTTATTTGTCATTAGTTTTGAATTAGTTTTAAATAGATTTTAAATAAAATATATTATAAGTTTATACAAAAATTATTATTAGAAACTTCTAAAAAGTTATGGAGTCCAACAGCTCCAGAAGCAATGAGTCTTGTACTGAGAGGAAGACCACAACTATTGAGATGTTTGAAGACTGTTTCGAATCTTCTGATTCACATAAGAATAATGACTATTTTAATGACAATTGTATTGAAATCTTTGCAAATATTAGTGAAATACATGTCAATAGTGATTTATCTGTTGGTACATCTGATCTTCAGTTTAGTGAAAAACAGCCTATTATGTCGAACTCTTCCGATTATATGCCAATAAAGTGATGGAAACCATTGTTAAGGACATCAAAGTCACTGAGAAGTTGACCGAAACTTAAGTCAAAGAAATTTAAAAAATTTTTACTTCTAAATGTTTTATTAAAAATAAATCAAAAATAGAACAATTTAAATATAAGTTTAATGATATCTATTCGAAAAATACGAATGTTTTATTTGATTCCAATATTTTTGAAAATTCAAAAATTTAAATAATAATTATTTTATTTTATAATTTTTACGTTTAGTATAATTTAAAGTTTTGTATAAAATTATTGTATTTTTGGTTTTATTTTTCTTCGAACTTAATGTTTAATACAATTATTTATGTATAACACGAAAAACATATCGATTTTATATAAGTTTGTCATTACCGCTCCTTAATTATTGTGGCAATTGCCAAGGGGAGAGAGATGTTATATGCGATTAAATTAGATATAGGAAAAATAACATAAATTACTAATTGAATAGTTTTATAATATATATATTTAAATGAATAAGAAATTAATGTAAATGTAAATACAGAGTATTAATGATTAATTATATTTTATATTAAAGGACAGTTGAGTTATTAAGTTTGATGTGAACAGAACAACCAATTACATATTATTTTGTATTACTAATGCAAACCAATACTCGATTATTAATTATAAATAAATTTTAATTGATTTTAAGAAGAGCTGTCGAATTAATTAGGTTATATTAATTTAAGAATATCTATTGTGTTAATTTGAGTAAAAAATTGAAATGTTGTTTGAGTCGATAACCAGACCCGATTCGAACGATTAAAATTATAATTGGTATTTTGAAAGCACCGGGAGGCCAAATAGAACAGAACCCACAAAGAGTCAACAGAACCTCACTCGATTCCTAATCAACTCAAATCCGTATATGTCAGGTCAGTCAACGGGGAAACAAATATACTTTGCATAAGACTCACCTGGCATATTACAGGTTTATTAAAAAGATCTTTGCTCTAAATTAAAAATGTATAATTTAAGTCATAATTTACTAAATAATAGTAATGGTTTCAAAAATGTTTTGAAAAATGTCAGCAAAACTGTTGCTCAAAGTCTTGCACAGGTATTGATAAAAAATGAAAATCAAAAACTCAGACAAATGGGTAATAATCAGATTCTTTTTGAAATTAAAATTTTTTATATTATATATTTAATGTAAAAAAATTTTGCAAAAATTGGTTAACTAGATTTTATATAATAAATATTTAAATTTTGTGCATTTACATTAGAGACAGTTGTTATTTTCCATAACCAATTTTTATATTTGACTTTAAAAACCATATTTTGTTTAACTTACATAAATTTTAATTATGGTTTATTTACATTTTTAACTTTTATACTTTGTTTCCATTACAAATCTAGATATCCGGTTTTTATACCCAACTCTGTTACCTAACTTTAATGGCCAACATTTTATATCCACTTTCATGTTTAACATTTAAGACTGATTAATATAATCTAATTTTATATTATGCTTTTAATTTTAATTTTATGTATGCCATACCAAAACTTTTAAGTTTGACATGCATACATTACTACCATAACCAAATTAAATAAACAATTTAAATAACTAAATTATAAAACTAAATTCCATAACCAACAATTATTTAGTTAAAATTTTTAATCATTAATTTTTTTAACCCGTCCTCTCCTTTTCCATTACCGACTCACTTTCTCTCTTTTTTCTGCCTTTCTATTTTTCGTTCTCTCGCTCTTGCTTTCGCCCTTGCCTTCGCTCTCGCCGTCGTCCTCTCTTTCCTCTTTCTCTCTCTCCCACTTTCTCTCCTTCTTCATTTTGTTTTCTTTATTGTTCTCCATCTCCTACTCCCTCTTTATTTATTTTCCGTTCCCTTTAACTTTTCTTTTCCTTCTCCCTTTTTTTCTCCCTTTCCCTCTCCCTCTCCCTCTCCCACTCCCTCTCCCTTTCCCTCTCCCTCTCCCTCTCCCTCTCCCT
>JAQFXP010001839.1:0-17421 GCA_034693685.1 Belba bartosi
TATATAAAATAAACTATAGCTACAGTATATAAGAATGTTTGTAATTTTTAGTTTTTCTTAATATTTGATATTTTCTTAATTAATTATAATTTATTTTATAGAATGTTTAAACATGTTTGATTTTATTAAATCTTATTATTAATCTAATAAATTCTAATTTTTTTTGTTTTAGTTAAACTAATTTAAATAATATAAGAATCAAGATAGAAATAACATAAAATTTAATATTTTTTATCTCGAGCTTTAAAATACTTTAAATTTAATTTAAATATTGACATTACTTGTTAACCGAGTAGAAGTAAATTAAAAATATAATTAACTTTTTATTCAATATGAATGCAATGTATTTAGTGTTAAATTTATTTATTATAATTAAATTGCATTCAGTGTTTAGTTACTATGATTTCAGTGAATTTTGTAGTAAAGCTTATTTCGATCGAATCGTTTCAAATGGAAACGAATTATTGTTTTATAGGACTTCGGATAACAACAAAATTCATGAATGGATTGCAATGTTTGTCTTCACTCAAAACAATTCTGTTCTTCAATCAGGCCTTAGATATCAGTTAATTGGTATGATTTAAGTGATAAACAATTGAAATATAAATGTTTAAAAAAATAAAATCATGTTTTCAGATAATAGTTCAGGACTTCCACCGAAACAATTGGAATATACTCTTCCGATGTATTCGTTTAGATTAGAGAATTCAAACGATTTGGACATCACTTCGAAATGGATTCTCAATTTCACCAATTGTTTCAATGAGTTTGAAATCCAGAAGTCAATACAAATGGAATATTTGGTTATTATTTACTCAAAAAATATGAATAAATATTATATAATCGGAGAAAATAAAAGTTTAAAAAATAATTTAAAGGAAAGAAAACAAATTGTTTTTGAATTCCAAGACGTTTTGCGTCCACTTCTTGAACAGGTTTGAAGTTATTAATAGTTATTATAATTAAATAAAAAATTGTTTATTTAAAAAACAGAATAAAAATGTAATCGAATGGTTTGGTTGTCCTTATAAAGTCGATTCACCCAATTATCAATTTGTGACATTAATCTTTGCAATTATTGTCATTATTCTAATCGTTTTAATCGTTGGTCTTATTGTTTATTTGAAATATCAAAACCAATTCAGTAATAAATATCAAATATATTTTATTTTGTATTTCATAGAAATTTATTTACAGAAAAATCTTCCGAAAGTTTTGGACCAGAATTTGCGAACAAATCTTTAGAAGTAAGCAAAATAGGGATTAATTTGAAATAAATATAAAAATTTTAATTTATTTATATTTAATAAAAACAGAGTCAAAATGGGGTTCAAATCGTAAAATCAAATCCAAAATCAAATCTCAATTCAAATCATAATTTAAGTAAAGAGAGTCAACCCTTGGAGTACTCAAAGAAGAAACAGAATTCTAGTCTTAAATCTCAAACATCGGTTCCAAAAACAACACAATTATCGTCAAAACAAAAATCAAATAAAATCATTAAAAAAGTTATTCAAACAAAAAGTGCCAAAAACTGATCATAAATTCTGTTGATTTTATATAGAAAATATTTTATCAATTATAGTTATAGTTATAGTTATAGTTAAAGTTAAGTAAATATAATATTTATATCAATTATAAAATTAATAAAATGACATTTTAAGTTTGACAAAATAAGACAATTTCTTAATTACTGTAATTAGTTTATAAATCAAATAAATAAATAGTAATTAAGTGATAAAGTCATAATAATTAAATCAAATGCTCGTTCAAAATTAAATTATTTTAAAATTAATTTTTAGAATAAATGTTTGTTAATTAGTAATACAATTATCATTATAACGGTTATAATTTATAACAATCAGTGTTTGCATAACAGTTAAAATAATTTGAAATAATTCAAAGACTGTTTTGTTATTAACTAAAGACATCGATGGGTTGTTGTAGTTCTAAGAATGGACTGAAGAAGTATCCAAATCTATATAAGGCGTCACTCATGACCAGAACTGCAAAGAATGAAGTAATTTGTTCCGATGTTTTCAAGAAAATAACGACAAGAAATCAGTTGAAGAAAATTATAGACAATCCAAACACTCCCGAAGACTATCGACTCATTCTGACCGAACCGTACAGTTCTGTCGATAAGATTACAGAATCTATATATTTGACGGGTTTGGGAGGACTGACTAAAGAGAATATTCTGGAACTGAAGATCAGTTGTCTAATCAACGCTACCTATGAAGCGCCCAATTATCTGATAGAAGGCATCGAAACAATTCGGGTGCCGTTGGACGACAGCTCCGACAACGATATGACTCCTTATTTGATGGAAGTGGCGGACAAACTGATGGAAGTGACGAAGAGTAAGGGCAGTGCTATAGTGCACTGCATAGCCGGTGTAAGCAGATCCACGACTTTGGTTTTGGCCCATTTGGTCAAATACAACAATATGACTCTAAGACAGGCTTTCATTTGGGTTAAACAAAAACGAGAGTTGTCTCAACCAAACCTCGGATTCTGGAAACAACTCATTGTTTTTGAAAAAATAGTTTTGGGAACCAATTCGGTGACAATGATTGAGTCGGAAGAACCCGGTCTTACTCTTCCAGATATATATAAAACAGATTTTCCCAAAGTCTACGTATCTCTGATTTTGGGATCGAAACAGGCCCGGGAGGAGAAACAATCGCGACAGTCCCAACGCAGCAAAATAGTCCAAACTCTAACACAAAAATCGAAACCTGAGTCAGACCAACAAACTGTATCAAGTCGACACACGATTCGTCAGTCAAAATAGCATTAGTTTAATCAGAAATTGTCTCATATTTTATAAATTTTTACTAAAAACTAATTCAAAAACATTTCTTAAGTATTAATTATAATTTTCTTTCGTTTGTCTCAATAATAAAAATTAGTTCTTGTTTATTTTAACCAATGACCATTAGTAATAATTATTTGTAAATTTGTGTTAATTTAATATATTTAAAAAAATAATTAAACTATTTATAAATGGCTAAAATTAAAATCTTTAAGAATGTTTTATTTGTTTAAATATTAAAAAGATTTTTTATACAATTATAGTCAAAGTATTTTCTCATCTATTTATATAAAATGCAAAAACTAATAAATTGATTAAAGTTTAACAACGAATAACTTATTGAATGAGTTGCACCAAAACTCTGTAAAATTAAACTAAAAGTATATTTCTATTAACCGAACATTTGATGGAAAAAAGGGACGGAAAACAGATTTTTACAAAATTGTTTAAATTTTATTATTTTAAATTGTGTTTACAATTGATTTCTTTAAGATTGCTAATCGAAAATGAATTTTCAAATTAAACTAATGAACAAAACAAAAGTATTAACTGTTTTTCGAAGTTTCAATTGATTTCATTTTATATTTTATTAATTGTTAAACAAATCATAGGATATGTACTAAAAGTTTACGCAAAGCTCTATATTATAACAGTTTTAATTTAAACAAATGATTCGGTGTTTATAATAATGTAATTAATTATAGAATATAATGAAATCAACTGAAACTTAACATTATTTTTCGAAAAAGTTTTTCCAGTCTTTTATAAATTTGACTAAATTTTTATTTTAAAAATAAGATTTAATTAAAATTAAATTAAACGAAAAAAATCATAAAAATGATTAGAAATAGAAAAAGGAAATCACAAAAAGTGATGAAAACACTTTATAAAATACAAATTAAATTTGATTAATAAATTCTCAAAACTATAGTCAGAATCGTTTTAAACTAAGAATAAAGTAAATTAAAAGCAAATAAACAAATCATAAAAATTCTACTAAATTATCAATTCTTGTTAACATGAAAACAGTTCAACAGAATATTTCATGTTTTACATCAGAAACAAATTTTTAAGTGCAGTTCAAATAACTTAATACAACTTTTTAAAGAAGTTTTTAAAATATTTAAATTTAGCAAAAATTTTCTAACATTTATATTCCGATCAAATACTATTCAATTATTTTTACTTAAGGTTTAATATATTTATATAATTATATGTATATAAAAAATAATGTTAATAAAAACGGTGCGAATCGATGAAAGAGATTTTTTTTGTATTTTTTGTTTCAATTTATTTTCACAATTTTCTTGTAAAGTAATGAATATTTTGAAAAACAATGTATTCTTTTTTCTCTTATACAGAATTTGTGTGTATTTTCAAGTGTTAGTCAAAACTTTCAAAAAGTCTTTCATAACTAATATATCTTTTTTACAAATTTTTCTTATCATTAAATTAAATGTTTTTAAATATATTTTTGCATTTAATTTAATTTAATTTGTTTTGTCATTAATTATATGAATAAATAAGTCTTTTGTCTCACTTTTTAAAATTGTTTCTTTCAATTGATTGTTAAGTTATTTTTTGTCTTCAATTCTTAATGTTTTTGTAAAACTTATTCAAAAACAAAGTAATCGAATCATTAATCTTAATCATTGGGATTAAAGATATCAAAAACTTTATATATTTTTGAATTACAATATAATTAATAAACAATTTTATTCTCGTATATAATAACTAACGTATAAATCGAATGTTTGTTATGTTTGTCTCAAACATTAATTTCACATTTCATGAGAAGTTAAAGTAATTTAGAGTTTGTTTTCATCTCATCGTTAAAATCGGCCAAAAATCGGTTTAAACTTTCGTTTCATTTACTCATAAACGCCACCAAAAGAGGGGTTAAAGTGTTTTTCGTTTATTATATTTATGATAAAAATATTTCAAATAAAATAATGAATAATTGGATTTAATTAAAGTATTTAAACCCTATAACTGGGCGTCTTCTCCGACCGCGAGCGCAGTCAGGTCTGTGGCCTCGACTCTCTGCTTCTTAAAGGCCGGCTCAACACTACTGTCCACAGCATTGTCGTCAACGCTGTTCTCTTCAGAGGCCAGAATACGCGAGTCTTCGCTTTCGATGCATTCGGAGCCGAAGTCCTTACTGTCCTCTCCGTTCGTTAGGTTTCCGTTTCCGTTCTTATTCGGAACTAACGAATCGTTACTCTTGTCCTCGACTTCAGATGAAGGGCCGGAAGAGTTGTCGTCTGAAACGGAATCTTCGGTTTTGCCATTAGTGGCCGGAATTACTATCGCTTCGGGTATTGTCGTTATTGTCGGTACTGTCGACGTAATGACTGGCAATTCGTTTGAATCATTTGAATCGTTCTTAATGTTCCGTTCCGTTCCGTCGGCGGAAGGCATTCCTTCCAACAGTTCCGGTTTCAACTCCCGGGCCAAGTAGTGCGCCCATAAGGCCTGATCCACGTTATGGGGCGTCCATTTCGACTCGGGATCTGATCGATACAATTCCAGATTTAATTATATATAAATTTAACAATAATTCAATTTAATTCAATTAAACCAAATAATTAGAAATCGAGTATATAATCAAAATATAAATCAAACTTATGTACAAACCGATGGCTCTAAGTCTTTCGGTGCAATTCTTGATTTGGTCGCTATAAATGGTATATTCAGCCAAAGTAGAGTCAGTTGCTTCAACCCCAGGGGTCGAAAGCATACACTCGTCAGACATAAAAGGCGCAAATTCGGGATATGCGGCCGACAGTACAGCTATTATGACAAACAGATTGTATTTAGATATTTACTAAATATTTACTATCATGTCTGTTTTTATTAAGTTATAAAAACCCTTATAATAATAAATAAAGCGATTAATTACTAAACTGAGTCATTCAAAAGTTATTTCGAGTTTCAAATATATTCTATAAATTATTAAATTACAATCAAATGCAAACTCTATTACAACTCTCTCTTAATTAATAGACTAAACAATTAAGCGATTCAACAGATATTTAATTATTAAAGACTAGAAATGTCGACAAAAAATCAAATTAAAAGCAAAAAACAATTAAAAAAGTGAGAAAAGAATGAATACCCGAAGCAGTGGCCGGTCCAATCCCCTTGAGAGTGACAAGAGCATTTATAGCTTGTGACAGATTTTTTTGGTGATAGAGTTTTCTAAATGCTTTCTTACTCGTCGCTAATACTGCGGTTTCGGTGTTTATTCGGACCAAATCCAGAAGTCTTGGCCGATATTTGCCTCTCTGTTAGACATTCAAAAATTAGTTCCAATTAAGTATACAATTAATGCCTTTATTAATATTAGTTACCATTAATTTCCATTTAGTAATTTGAACCAGTTCTTCGTGTATAATATGAGGGTCTTTGCGCGAATGGATTAGTTTAGGCAACTGTTCCCGAAACCTATATATCGGCAAAAGTAATATTGCTTTTAATAAATTATTCAATAAATTATAGCGTTATTCAGTCTTATATATCATACAGTATAAGTATAAATATAGCAATATGTTATATAATTAATATATACAGTATATATATATATATATATTAATTAAAACTAATTCAATACACCGTTTGATAGCTCGCAAAGCAATGAAAGTTAATTCAAAAAACTTATTCAAAAAGACAATAGAATTTGAAATATATTCAAAATAGAGATTGTATTGCCTTTCGATGCACTTAATTTGGGAAACAATGAGCTGAAACTGAAACAGTCAACAAAACGGGACAACTGTATCGTAAAAATTTTCATATAATAAGTTCAGTTTTGAATAAATATCGAATAAATTCAACACAAACTCAATTCTAATGGTTTTCTAACGCTAATAGAAATCAAATTCAGAAACAAAAGGAATAATCAGACCATCAGTTCATTACATAATTTCAATAAATTAAAGAATATCTATAAGACTAACAAGCAAGAGATGTAAGAGAAATATATTAAAATCACAATTCAAATAAAACTTATGATAAGAATCTGAAAACTCTGTCACAATTCGACTCTTTAACCCAAATCGAATGAATTAAGAATAATGACTAAAAGAATCGAAAACCATAACAAATAACTTAATCTTATTTTCCAAGAATTTTAAGCCCTTTTCTAACAATCGTTATATTCAGTACAAGAATCCAAACCTGGAATGCAATTCAATCATTAATTATACTCTACTTAAAGAACTTTTTTGGCTTTTATTTTATTTATAATTAAATTATGCTATCATTTAGGGCTTAACTAAATAGAGTGTTAAATATAAACCGAACGATAGAATAGATTATAATTTAAAATAAAAACATATTTTGACCATTAAATACAATTCACTGCTTATTCGTCTGATTTTAATTTACAAACAGTTGACAAACTTTGATTAAATTTGAAGATAAGTTAAGCTAATGCACAAAATTTCAATTTACTCACAATTTTAGTTTTAATTTTTTCAAATCTATTAATATAATCAGACTTTTTCAACAATTTCACAATAATTGAAATGCAGTGAAGACTAACTGAATAATTGATAGATTTTTTGAATCGAAAGAATTAAACCGAAACCTCAGGTTTGGCGTAAAATTTATTCAGAGCCCGAGTGCGACAATAGAGAGCCGGAGATCTGAATCACGCGAACGAACTATCAATAGTCGAGTACCAGAAGAGAGAAATTCTCCCAAAAATCTCTTCTGACGGTTGGATATCTCGATCGACAGCTGTTCCGACTGTTCCGTTCGCTTTCCAATTGATTCCACACAAACCCAACAGATAGTAGAGCACAGACTGTGTGTAGAAATGGTAAGTTTTAAACTTGAATGACATATAACTGTCTCGAATGTCATTCAACTTTAAAATTCTTTCTACTCTACTATACAATTAAACGTTAGATTGTGTTTGAGTTCATTGTGTTTATTACGTAATAATAATGAGAATTACGTACTTTTCTTCAGTGACTTTCAAACGCAAAAACAGGCAATAATTGATTTTTAAAATTAAGAAAAATATTGATTCGAAAACATCCGATAAAACAGTGAACTAATGCCAAAATAAGTTAACATTGCATTCAAACAAGTGGTTTATCACTGATTTCGGGTTAATTCCTCTTTCACTGCAATCATCGCAATATAATCTCTCGAATCTGTTGTGAGAATAGCGTAAAATCTGATTTAGAAAAAACAAAACTTTCGAATAAATTATTAGTTTTGTTGAATCGTGTTTTTCAAAGCAGATGTTTTTAAATACAATTCTTAACTCAATTATTGCAAAATTCTCTACTCTTTAAACTCGAAAACCATTAACAACTCGTATTTACGGCATTAAAAGTAATGGAATATTAATGTATAAAACCAGTGATTACTGTCTTTTTCTTTCACTAAACATCAATAGAGATGAGGGTTAGAATCAAAACTAAACTAATTTTTAAATTAAACTTAATTTTTATTTGAGATAATTAATTGAAAACCTAATATATATAACGATCTGCTTTTGTATATTAATTAGCAATAAAACTTTTTATCTGATAATTATATTTAATTTTATTTAATCTAGAAAAAATAAATTAGTTTTTCTAAAGACATTTTTTTAAAATCAATTCTAAATTCCAGTTTAAATTAAATTTATTATTAAATAATAGAACTTTGAAAAAATCTAATTGAAAAGACTATTTATAATCTTACTAGTTAGCTGAAACTAAGCAGAAATTTTCATAAAATAATTATTTATTACTAATTAGTAAAATTGCAAAAAAGAAACATTAGAGAACAAACTAAATTTAATTAAAAATTTTTCAAATGACAAAAACCAGGTATAATTACCAAGATGAAAATAAATCTCGATACTATTAACTAATAATAAGATAAAGTCAAATTTAAATAAATACAAAAGAAGTCAAATTTAAAACTAAGATAATCTCAAAATATTATTCTCGTTTAAAATATTGACATCTATTTAAAATTTTAAGTTATTTCAATAATATATATAAATTATATCGTTTTTGGTTAAGATTGTGATAAATTATATGGTCACTGATAATATTTTATTAAAAATAAAAAACAAAGATTTTTGTTTAGTTTAATTTTATTGGAAAATATTGCTTTTTTATCATTGATATAAACAGAGAGTAGAGAATATTCTCTATTTGGATGACGTGACTCAAAAAACATTATTCTTATCGTTCGTATACGCGATATAAAAATAGAATTCCGTTGAAAACAAATTTCATGAATAGCAATACTAATAACACGAACAAAAGTCAATTTTTCTCTTGAAATATAGACAATGATAATATTGAAACATAAGAATCAATATAAAAAGTGAGAAAAATATTTATAATCAATTTGACTACTTATGTAAAACATTCAATTCATTGTACTTTTATATATCGATTAATTTATGGATTCTATATAAATATAATTCACAGTTATATTTAAAACTGTTCTAATATTTACTTTAAATGGTTTGACGAACTTATCGGAAAAAATTAGATTTTTTTTCTCAAATAAAAACTTAAGTTTTTATAATTTTATTTTTTATCGTTAAAGTCTGACTTTCACTCAAGAAATGTTAACATTTATTACAAGCTTTGAATATAATTCAAGGCTTTTAAAACTTTTATTATTTTTCTATTTCATGAAAATACAGTTAAAACTATTTTGAGAAACGAAACACAGTTTCGAAACTAAAAGCCATATATAAATTATCAATAGATAACAATAAGATATACACTAATTGTTATATTTTAACACAAATATTATTCTCGTTTTTATTAATAGATATTATTAACAATTTTTTGATAAAGAAATATATTTTCATTTCAATCAATTTGTTAGCAAAAGATAATGTGAACTCAACTGTAATACTGAACACATATTTGTATTTGATTGACAATAACTTTTGTGTTGAAATCACTTTTTATATAATAATAATATCAATTCAGTGAATCTCAATTCACATAATTATGTTTTAGTGTATTTCAAATTATAAGTTAATATGAAATCGCGCACATGAGCTGACCGAGAGATTGCAAATTAAATCTGTTCCAGGCTACTGTCAAAGAACGCAGTATTAGTCAATAAATTGCTTGTTTTACTCAAATTAATATTTAAATATTTTTACAAAAGTAGTCTCAAAAATGAATCAAGCTTGAAATAAGGAGTATTTGATTAAATTTAACCCATGTTATCTAAAAACATATAAATCTAGCGATACAATTTTATAGACATTAATAAACATAAATAAAATTAGTTAGTTTGGGTAAAACGAAACTAATGGACATCCGGTACAAAATCGACAATTTTTGAACCAATTACTCAAAAAACACAATTCGAGCCCTAACTCGAAAACAACTTAATACTGAATTTTATTTTCTAATTGAATATCGAAAGCTATAAATAAATCTAATAACTTCTATCTCATTAAATAGCTTTAAGCAAAGTAATTGATAAAATAAAAACAGATTCAATTCTGTCAATTCTAGCAATGTAAACAATTATTACAATAAAAATATCGGTTTCTGAACACTTATATCTATGCCAACTCTGGGCATAAAAGTGTCATATTCATTTAGAGTAGTAAAAGATAATAATAAATTATTTAAAGGCTCAAGTTATGAATAATTTTTGTATTTTATCCAATGTTCAAAAATGTAACACAAATTTCAAATATAACTATTTATCACTTATAGTACAAATTTTAATTAAGCGCAAAATTAGAAGTAAAACTCTTTTATTTGTTTTTTTAAATTTTGCTTTTACATCTTAATTAGACTAACAAGTAAGATTTTGCCAATTATTATGATTTTATTTACTCGTAACTAATTCTCTTTTATTAGTTTTTATTGTTTGTTTATTTTTAAAAATAGGTTTGTTTTAAAATAATTTATGCATCCATGTATTCGACTTTACAGTATTGTTCTATAGTTATTAAATTATTTTCAAAAATTAATCAAGCTATTTTTAAGCATTACTTTCCATCCATGTATATCACTGCTACTCTTTAATTAAGCCCTAACCGACTCTTTATTGATTAATCCGATCCAAATAAGAAGCCTTTATTTTAAGCAAGGCAAGAACTTTTTTAGCAACCAATATTGTATACAGTAGATGCTACAATGACGTAAAGAGATTAGTGCCATAATATAAAAATCTTTTAAAAATTATCCAATTAATATAGTTATATTCATTTGTTGATCTTTTGACAAAAATATTTGATATATTGAAAAAACACAACAAATATCAAAAGAAAGTTCTATTAATTATTAGCAGATGTGCTTATTTGAATTTTAAAAATTAAAATTTGTAAAAATAAGAATAAACTATATATAAATTAGTCTTAATTGAACATGTACAACAGTATTAACATTTAGATTTGGTGTTGTTAAAACACCGTTTTAAGCATCTAAAATTATTAGTGATTTTGTTTATTTTTAAAATATATTGAATAATAACTAAATTATAAAAACATGTCAATAAACTGATTGAAATTTTGTATAATATATAAATGCTATAAAAATGCTAAATATTATGATTCAATTAATAATAAACATGGTTGCCTAATCTTAATGGTTTTTAAATTACCAGATAATAAATCAATATGTTATTCAAAAACTAAAATCATTCAAATTGTGCTTGCATATATCTGAATTAATGTAAAATTAATGAATAAATTGTTCAAATAATGTCATAAATCTTGTAATAATTATCAGATAATGTAAACATAATATCTTTACTACAAAAAGAAAATTGTATTTCATTCATATTTTTATATTTTCTCGTTTTTTCACTTTTGATTTACACAAAGTCTAACATATTTTTGATTCATTCATATATTGCCCACACTTTCAATATTTACACAACAGATAAGGTTTTGCAAGTATTGCGAATAAATATTACAATATTAGGTCAAATTAGGTATAAAATCAAATAAACAATACTTCGGTGACTCAAAAATTCTTAATTCAATTTTTATTTAATTAAATAATAATTAAAAAGAGAATAAGTTTGTGGAAAATAATTATCAAATGATTGTGGAATTCATAAATAATTCCTAATTATATACAACTTATTATAATTCCTATGATATCTGTATTGAATTTAAATAAATGTCAATTTAATTAATTAATTAAAATATTAAATAAATAAATAGTTTTTCTAAATTTGTCAAAATTTATATACATATATAATATTATATATATATATTGTATTCCCAAATGAATATTAAAAAAAAATAAAATAAAAATGTTGGCAATATTGGAGAAACAAAAGAAATTAACTAAATATAAAAAAGTATTGCATCAAAAAAATAGATAAACTGTATATTTGTGTGAAAACACGTGAGGATTGGCAGCAAAATCAAAACAAACAGAATATATCTCATGTGCTCTCAGTTTGAGATTAAACTAAAGAAACTTTTATTCATTAGATTCCTATTTCAGACATTCTTTGAGTCGAAGTCTATATATAATATAATACGAATGAATATAAAGACTGAGACCTAACCTAAACCCAACTAATATTGCCTCTAAAGCACTGAAATATTATTTAATTATATTTTTAAATCGAAATTAAACTAAAAACCCAAACAATTACAAAAATGAAATGAAATATTCGGTGGAAATGATCGGAAAGCGATACGAGTGAGTCATTGATGGGCAAAGACTCAGACTCATAGAGTTGGGCATAGAGTAGATGCCATAGAATAGCATTGACTACATTGTACGGTAGAGTCAGAGTCAGTGTATGTATGTATGTATGAAATGGTTGGTTGTGTTGGATAGAGAAAGACGTGTAAAATGGCGGACAACAAAGCAGAGCACAGTTTGCTATATAGTTGTCCTTATATTTGATTTTAAATTCAAACTAATTGTCGGCCAAATCAGTAGTGGCCGAGAGTTGGGCGAAAGTGTTGGGCGAGAGTGGAGTCGAGAGTTGAAAAAAAGTTTAGTCGACTCGAGAGCGCTATCAAAATGCATGCAATAATGTATTGGTGTTTCACAATAAGGTATTCCTTGTGTTGGCTGTTCTGCGCTTTACTCTCTTCTCTATATCTCAGCATTACTAGCATTACAGCAATGCTAACACATATACTGTACATAAAATACACTAAATATATGGACAGTCACTCTATTCCGTGCTATTGATCGCAAGCCAGTCGTAGTCGTCTCCCTATCTCTCTCACATTTATGCGTTGCCAGAGTTGAGTCGAGAGCAGTGTTGGCAGAGCTAGTGCTAGTGCTAGTGCTGGCTATGGCTATATAGCTGCTTATGCTCTATAGCAGTGAGTGTGCAGTGGAGGGCTCGCCAGCAATACATGTAACCCACTTAAGGGCATAGAAACGCATATACATTGAGTTAAACGCATAGCAATAGCACTGGCAATAGCAATAGGAGTGAATGCAATAGCATTAGCACTGATATCCCTTTTTATCGCTACGGCATACGAATAAAAGCCCATACAATCAATAATAAGACAGAGCTCTGTAAATAAAACATATGAACTGTCTGTAGAGCAGAAAACTCGCACACATTCTCAAACTGCACACTCGGATCGCACACTTACTCTTATATTCATAACTCGCTAACAATTAGGATTCGGTCAAATCGGCTTCGATTTAGTTATAGGTTTGGCTGTCCTTGAGGGCAGTGTTAGGCACAATATATATGGCATAGTATATACCATAGCATTGGTATAGCATAGTATTGGTATAGTATAGTATAGTATAGTATAGTCTAGTCTATGTGTATAGAGTTAGTCAGAGTTAGAGCTGTATGTGAGCTAAGGCATACATACCAAGTGTCGAGTTTGATGAGCTCTTCGGGTCCACCTTTCTTACTGCTCCGCTGTTCGGCTTTCACTTTGAGTACATCCTTATAGAGTGTTAGGATATACGACCATTGCTTCGGTGTTGCCTTCGAGAAGAAGGCCAGACTCGAGTCGTTCGGTTCAGCCATATTTGAAGTCTTCTTCTCCCTATGAAGTACTGATTACTACTATTCTATGCTATTCTATACGAATACGACTGCAAACCCAACACAACGCTCAACACAACCCAAACTTTTTTCACAACCGGAGGAGAGGCCTAAGCATACGGTGCGAACCTATCACTTCACTCCGACTGCATTTACCCTATTCTGCCTCTCATACCGGTTTGACAGGATGTCAACCAATGCCCCACATCTGGGGTAAATTCCCGAACCCATTACCAGCAAAAGCCAGACTCTAGTGGAAGTCATTGTAACAAAAGGGGATTTTCTCCCCATTTGGGTATCGATTGCCTGTCAAACCCCAAATTCACTCACTTTTCTTGACTCGTATTTTCCAAATCTCTGTTTCGACTGCTTTTTCTCCTCTTTTCAAATACTGGTTTAGGCGCTCCAGACCTGTATTGCAAAGGCTTTCAGCACTTGTGTCAAAAACTTTTCGCATTTTCGCTAAACTTTTTTCGATACGACTAAACACTAACTTATTTTAAAAGAATATTTTTCTCGTTTCGTGTTTTCTCTTCACTTCGCCGACACTCAGCTCTCGAACCGAAAACTTTTTACACAAATATTTTTGAAACTTTTTTTTAAAGAATATATTTAATAAATTCTTTTTGAATTTTATTTTTGTTTCATAAATACAATTTATGAATATTTGATTTTATTTGTATTTAAATTTAAATAATTTTATATTTAATTTTATTTTTGTTTTAAAGGAAATTTTATTTTAAAATAAAAAATTTGTAATTTTCTATTAGAAACTGAAATCAAAAATTTCTTAACTCTTGAGACAAAATTTACAACATTTAAAAAGTTTAAATTAGAATTAAAAATATTTTCTTATTTAAATATACTTAAAATTATTTCGCAAATAATTGTTTTAAAAAATTGTTTTAAATAAATGTTTATAATTTGATATAATATTTTGTATAATATATTTTATGTATATTCGAGTAAAAAAACTAAATAATTTGTTGTTCAATGAACTTGTCATAAATATTGATAAAATAATTGAATAAATAATGTTTTTCTTTTGTTTGAACTAAATTTCTAGAAATTATTTGAGAATATTTAAAAATACAAAATAATTAAAACAAAAGCGAATAAAAAGTGAAAAAAGTTATAAAATGCGAAAACGAGAAGTGAGTGCTGTCTCAACAGATGAAAGAATATTCTGAAGCAGTGTTTGCAATGATCTAAGTTCTGAGTATCAGATCATTAATCGTATGAAGCAATGCAATGCAATTCAATGCAACAAAACTTATTTGTGAATAAACTTTTGAACCCAAAACTTCACTGCACTTCACGCTATGTCTCTAATCGGCACTTATTTCTCAATCGAGTTGATAGACATCTGTTGATTACCAAACCAACTAAATAAAATCTAAAAACTTGGGGTTTTTCCATAATATTTTTACATGTTATTATAATCGATTTGTATTAATCGGTTGAAATTTGTTCTTGATACAATATTTAAAACAAATTTTAAGATTAATTAAAAATTAATAGTTTTTTACTTTTAGTATTTAATGTTTTTAACTTTAAAAAACTATCATTTATTGTTAATAAAATAGAATTTATAAAATTGCAATGACACAAATAATTTTTAATTTTTTGTCTGAACAAATAAATTGTTTAAATAGCAAGTATTTTAATTGTAAACTTGCGCTTAAGCTTAAAAGTATCAATTGATTCGATTGGCATTTTTGGAATAACTGGTTTTCTGGTTTTGATGGCTAACTAACATTTTAATTAATTATTTTAAAAATTTAATTTGTATTTATATTTAAGCAAATTTTAATTGTATTTTTAGAAATGTATTGATTTAATAAAAACAAATTATTTTATTTTGCTTTTAAATAAAGAATTAAACCGAAATAACTTATTAATAATAATTTGTCCGAAATTTATTATAGTTAGAAAAAATAAGTTTTGTTTTACTTATACTTTATTTGAATGCTACTGCCATCTAATGATTCAGCTTGAATATATTTTGTAAATATTTTTAACATGGTTAAATTACATTGAAAATATAACATTTTATTATTTGTCAAAAAATAACATTTATTTGTTGTTTTTTACTAATTGACTTAGGAAATAAAAATTAAACACTGGTAAATAAAAGGTTAAATAAAATTAAAAAGTTTAAGCTCTGATATTACCGTTAATCTTATCCCAAGTAATGACTGCAATTCGAAATTACTTAAAGAAAAAGATCGAATCAGAATCGGTGTATTCGTAATATGGTCTACGAGGGTAGATGTTTGATTGTACATTTTTTTATATTGCGAAATGATTAAATGATTTTTATGTATTATAATAATTTAGACAACTCTATTTAAACAAAGTTTCAGAAGAAGAGGATCAGTCAAAAATCCCAATAATTTTAAAAATTAGTATTTGGTTTGAGAAAAGTTAACCTCTTGATTTGCCAGTCGCCAAACCACTTATTTAATGCGTCATAATTACTTTGGTTTTAGTCCTTTAAAAATAATTTTCCCGGCCACCCCGTTCCCGCTCCTTCTAACTATGAATCCCGTTTACTTGTTCGCGGCTTTAAGAAACTTGATTACGGTTTTTGAAACAGTTAAAACAAATTAAAAGTTAACTATATTATTGGAGGAGTTAGGGGGCTTTTGTATTAATTTTTTAAACAGTTACAAATTACTTTACATTTAAAATAATATTTTAATTTATAAATCAATTTTGTGATTAAATCAAAAATAATTCAACTTTAATAATATTAGCTTATTAATAAGTTATTTATAATTAAAAAATATACATATTTTTCAATTAAAACTTTAGTACCAATAATATTGCTATAACCCATATTAACAGTATATAAAAACGTTGCGTAGCATTTTACAAAAACTTCTAGCTAAATTTTACATGCAAATTCTATATACTTAATTTATAACTAAAGTTACAACAAAATAGTTCAGGGAAACTTACTGAAATTTATTTAGACAAAATATCAATCCTTTAATTTAAACAGAAGTTTAAAAATTATGTTTTATTTGACATGAACTTTATAAATTAACATTTTGTATACATTATGTATAAAGTAGTAGAAGTTCATCTAGTTAATACCTTAAATAGAGATTGAGAAGAGTAGGGGATCAGCTAAAACCTCACTTCTTTTAAAAATTAGCATTTATCTCCCCTAGCATTTGCTCATCAAAAAAATAATTCCTTGACTATTTGTTGACCGCCGAAGACGGCTGGCAAATTTTTAAAAATTTTTAAAATTAAAATTGAAATTGTTTTTAATTGTTATTAAATTACGTTTAAATCCAATTAAATTAGGTAAATATAAATTTTATTATAAATAAATTGGTTTTTGAACAACTTTGAAAAAATCCCTCCTTTGGATCGGTCAATCTTTTCAATCTCTGACATCAAATGATTGTAAAATGTTATATATTTTGGCATCTCCGAATTAAACAAACTAAAACAAGCCAAATAATTTTAAACAACAACAATATAAACTCAACAGTCCTGTTAGAGTCGCTGATGAAGGGGGTCTGAAATTTAGCCCTCGATTAGATATATCGTACGACAAATGCAATATATTTGTTACGAAAAATAAGTTGTGAAAA
>JAQFXP010001840.1:0-17410 GCA_034693685.1 Belba bartosi
TCTAAGTCTAAGTCTAAGTCTAAGTCTAAGTCTAAGTCTAAGTCTAAGTCTAAGTCTAAGTCTAAGTCTAAGTCTAATCTAAGTTTAAGTTTAATGTAATGATTTGTATTTTAAGTCTTATCATCCATTCGATAGTTAAATCTAATTATAAGTGTATAAGCTTTGAGTAAAGCATTGTATTCATTCATTCAAAATGTAGTCTTCAAGAGATAGACATTAAATGTATATATTGTTCAGTCGACTAATAAAGTAATTTGTTATTTGTTATAACTACTATTTATTTGAATATTGTCTGTATGTGCTATTGAAGAGACCAGTTATGGTTCTAACAAACAAAACCATAATCAACTCTTTGTGTGTTTGGGAGGAATGGCAATACCTTTCCCGAACACATTCGATTTCGTATGTGGGAATCGACTCAATTGGATTAACTCGCATTACCGGTATTCCCCGCATATGTTAATAGTATTCGAATTAACAATATTCGACATAATAGTATTCGAATTAACAGTATTCGACTTAACAATATTCGACATAATAATATTCGAATTAACAATATTCGACATAATAGTATTCGAATTAACACTATTTGACTTAACAATATTGAGTTATAATTTAATTTTAATTTTTTTTAAATTTTTAATTTATAAATTTTTATTAAATAAAATGTTTTTACAGCTAGTAATTTGTTTACATTTTTAAATACAATTTGGTGCAATGAGCAAAAGCTTTTGAAAATGCGATAAGGTAGTTGCTCTGCTTATTATTAAATTTATTTGTATAGTTAGCAGTCATTGCACGCTTACCACTTAAATGTACTTTTACGACTAAAATTCTTATTGCGGGTCTCATATCAGTAAACTAAACACGTTTAGTATTCGTAAATGATTATGTACTCCATATAAAGTATATCTAAATTATATTTTCAATTATTAGTGATTTGTATTACTATTGCAGGATAAAATAGACGAACATTATAATTATAGATTGTATTTGAAACTGAATAAATTTCACATTAATTAGTTTTTTAAAACAAAATAATCACACGAATCTACACAACATTTGATATAATTCGCAAAAACAATTAATTCCACAATTACAGACCATACAGCGCATTAAAATCAAATTACAACTAATTCATATTTGCGTAACATCTCATTCACGCCGTTTGTATTGTTTCGATATAATTCGCTATCTTTTCGACAATAATTGCACAGTTGACGTCGATATCACGTAACGTCTACCATATTGCCCGTCACAATATATTTAATAAAAGTTTAATATAAACATAGTTACACAATATAATTTTTTTATTTGTATTTCATAACAATTTTTAATCAAACAAATTGCAAATACGTGAAAATGTTTTTATCAACTTATAAATTTAATTTAACATTATAAGTCATAATTTACTATTTAAGTCAAATTATTAAAATTATTTAGCTTATCAAAAAACAAATTATTTATAAAATATGTATTTTATATAATAAAAAATTTAATCTTAAATATAATATTAATTAAATAATTTGTAAATTAAAAAATTCATTTAATTTATGGATAAAATAATATTGAAATATTAATTTGTCAACAGAACGAGAATATTTGTTTAAATCTGTCAATATTAAGCTTCAGATTTAACTTATAAATTCTGTTCTAATCTAGCAAAAACAATTTTGCCAATCGTCTCTCAAAAATAGTTAATAGGAAAAATAAAATTTTAAAAACAAATTTAAACTTCTCATTTTTAAATAAATTTTTTAATTTGTCCAACAATGATAATAATTATTTTTAAAAATGTACATTAAAAATAATTTTATATTTGAGTTTATAATCAATTCTATATTATTTTATTTGGAAAATCTAAATTATGGCTTATAATTTTAAATTTAGTTATTATTTTATTTAAAACAAAGTGACAGTTAAAAAAATTCGAAATATTATTTAATAATCACATAATTATTAGATTATAAACTTTTATTTTTTGAAAGCATTTATAATTTATTATTAAATAATTATAGCATGTTGAATTATTAACTGAATATTTAATTTAATAAAAATAGAATCGTTGTTTTTGCCTTGGATGAATAAATGAATCAAATATATTTTAAAAATACAAAAATCTCGTGAACTTTCTTAGAGAGCTAATTTAAATATTTCTTTATTTTTAGTAGATTGTTCACACAAAAATTTACGAAGAAATAAATCAGGGACGGTGATTAAATTAATTTACTTATGCTTAGAATAGCTATCTATAAACTCTATTATTATGTATTAAATTTTAGTCTATGTGTTTAGTTAAGTGTTTAACTTTTAATTTGGTCGCGTTATTAATTTAATTTTAATCATATTTTACCGTCAATGCCTACAATATTTTTTAATTATTAATTTTATATTGAATTAAAAATCACAAATCAAATATTGAAAACATTAATAACTTGTTAATTATTAATATTTTTAATTAATTAGTACACATTTTAAGATTCAATAATTATTGTTACTTGTTTTATATTAAATTATTTACTTTATGTATATCTTAAATAAGATTTATTAATTACCAGTTTATTTGTAGTTAATTTATGTATCAATATAAAATGCGGAATTACCTGTATAATGTCATTTACTATTTGCACAATTTTATATTTAAAAAATTCCAGAAATAAATATTATCTGCTTAATTTACATAATTTGTGGTTTATAATAACTTGGATAATTTTGCCAAAACCTAAATGTCTCTAGGTGTGTTAAACAGAGTTATAAATACAAGATTGTTTTAATCATAAATTAATTTTTAATTTAAAAATGTTTTATTTAAAGTAATTTTACTTTTTTAAATTAACAAATATTTAAATATTATAAAATCTAAGATTATATAATTTTTAATTGACTTGTATTTAAAACTGTAATTTTAATATTAATATATATATATATGTACAAACAATTTAGGTTTTAAATATTTGGCATCCAAGGCAATCTGAAATTAAATTATTATAAAATATTTTATCTAATTTTAAATATAACAAAATTGAAAATAAAAATATAACATATTGTAACATATTATAGAATAGTTTAATTTTTGTAAATAATATTTGTTTCAATAATTTTATTTCAAAATCACATTTCATATATTCCAATGAAATGGGAAACAATGTATTATCTCATGAATTACAGTATAATATTTACAACTGATAGCGCTTAAAATATTTTTTGTTTAAATATTTATATTATTAATACTATTTATAAAATTATCTAACTAATTTTTTTAGTGTTAACTTACTTCGATTCGGACCTAAGTGTGGTGACGGTTCTGAAAAAATAAATATAGACAAATGAAAACAAAAATCTAACTTTTATTTTTTTAAAAAAATTATTTCCGAATGGCCATTAATTACAGAGATATAATTTAAAAATTAAATTGCTCTTAAATAGATTGTACTGTATCACTCTGTATGTTAAACTATAAATTGTAGTCTACACACCATTTTTATTTATATTAAAGTTACAGTACATGAAAAACTTATATTAATATATATTTAATAATTATATTCTGAAAATTTACAGTTTTTATCAGTAGTATATAAACTGTAAAATATCATAATATAAATATTAAATATGTATTAATATAACTATTTCTTATACTGTAACTTTAATATAAATAAAAATTGTGTGTAGACTACAATTTATTTTTAAATTTACAGATTAATACAGTACAATTTATTTAAAAGCAATTTAATATTTTAATTATATCTCCTTAATTAATGGCCATTCGGAAATAATTTTTTCAAAAAATTAAAAGTTAGATTTTTTTATTTATTAATCAATATTTATTTTTTCAGAACCGTCACCACACTTAGGTACGAATCGGTGTTAATTGTATACTAAACAAAAATTTTAATGCGTATTAAGATTAACAGATATTTAAAAAACCAAACATTTAATTGTATTTGTAATTTATTAAACTTCACAAACTTTATTTTAAACAGTTATATAATACTGTTGATTGCATGAATAAAAAATAATATATTTTATATACTTAAATTTATCCATAAATATATGCTCACGTTATTTGCATCCTTATCTGGGGCTTTAAATAAAATGATTAAATCTAATTTTGCACATTTGTATATTTTTTCAACTCAAAACATAAAACTATATCAAGAAATATATTACAACTTTTATTCTTTTGATTTAGTTATCGGAAAACACTAATTAATTTTAATAATTAATAATTAAGATGAATAATATTTGTTAACATTATCTAATTTCTAAAAATTTTGATTAAACAAAGTAATAAATTATTTTCAATTTATTATATTTGTTTAATTTATAGTATATTTATCGTATATAGTATTTATTTTTAGAAAATTAACATTTAACTTTTAATTTCAAGGAATTTTCAAGCATAATAAATGACTATTTTTAAAATAGATTTTTTTTATAGAAATAAGCATTTTTATTTAAATCAATTTTTATTTATTTACTTTTATAACATAAAAAAGTAAAATATTATTAAATAGAAAACCAAAACATTTATTTTATAAAATGTAATTATAATCTTTATATTATTAATTCAATTTATTAATATATTTTAAAACTGTAATTTATAAACAATATTAAGTTTATATTTACAAACAAATAATATACTAAATTTTGGATTATAGCGTATATACTTTTTTATATCTATTTTGAATATTGTTTAATTTAAAAAAAATACAGTTTAAGGTTCTATGCTTTTAAATTTTGCTTTGAAAATAATTTAAATATATTATTCAAAATGTATAAATTTGTTAAGTTTTAGCACATTAAATTTAAAGACTTTAATTTATTATAATTAATTTATAATTTGATTAGACAAATAAATTATTGTATATTATAATTTTTAAACAATTAATAATATATAATTTAAATTAGTAAATAGAAAAATATGTTTTAATATTTTTATTAATACAATATTATTTAATTTAAAAATTATTTAAAATTAAATTGATATTAAAACTTAAAATTAAATTACAATTTCATAACTAAATTAGAATTATAACAAAAGCAACATTATATAAAAAATTTCAAATTGAAATGTGTTGATTCATTATATAAACGGAGTGCGCATTTAATTACAATAAAATAACAATCTAATTAAATTACATAAGAAATTTAAATATATAAGTTTTATTATTTAAATAACGAAAAAATTAATTTATTTTATTTTTCTTTAATAATTACTAACCTAATATTAACAATAACTCTGACAAACAAATTAACAATTTAAATGCACACATATTTTGTATCACTGTGCCGTTTTTTTTAAGTTAGCTATATTAAACCTAACATTGTTTGTTTTTTGCTTAACAAATGTATTTTATTTTGTAGTCTTATTTGATGTTTAACCACTTTAATGCAAACACACAATAAAATGTTTGCCGGATTAATATACAGTAGAGACCGGTTTACAATTATAATTTTTTTTCTAAAATTAACACAACTTATTCTCTATCAGTCACAAGATATGAATTTTAGTCAAACATAATTAATTCCATATTTTATTTCTTTGCTAAAATTTGTTTTTAAAAATAATAATATTTTTAAAAAATTGTTCTGGGAACCAAAAATAAACTTATTGTAAGTTTGTACTTTTGTATCATTAATTAAAATTATAAAGATATTTTAAAACTGTAATTTATAAACAAATTTAAATTAATATTTACAAACTATATCAATATAATAAATTTTGGAAAATAGCTTCAAGTTGATTCATTTATAATCAATGATTTTTCATTTAAAGCAAAACTAAAATTTGTTTATGCTTTTAAAAATTGTTATTTAAAAATAATTTTAAAATTTTATGCATAAATTATAAATTTTTTTATTTATTGATTTATTTTAAAATTTAAAGTCATAAAGTATTTTTAGATTATATCAAATTAAGTTTATATAAATAAAACTCTGTTAATTATTATATTTAATTCATAATTTTATTAATTAGATTAAAACAATGTTTATTATTTATAATTTATAATTTTTTATATAATTAAAAAAAATAATTAAAATTTGTATTAATTTTCCAAATAATATTGTTTATTTCAAAATTTAATAAAAATCAAGTTGATAGTTAAACGATAAATTTCTATAGACATAAATTCATAACTAATACAGAATTATAAGAAAAGTAAAATTAAAAATTTTAAAATGATATGTGATTATTTATATATTATGAGTGCGCATTAGTTAAATTTTACAACAAAATAAAACCAACTAAAAAATTTTAAAAATTTAAATCTATGTGTTAAATATAAATTCATAATTTTTATTAATTTTATATTGCAAAAATTAATTTATTTTTTATTGTTTTTATAATTGCTAATTTATATCTAACACTAACTTTAACTATGATTAACTTAGGTAATTTATTTCCACATATTTTGTATTTATTTGTTCGGTTCTAAACAGATTTATTTATATTTTAAAGTTTACAATGCTTACTTACTTGTAAGCTTAAAATAAATAAATTAATGTATTTTAATGTCTTATTATTAAAGTGAACATTATAGTTAATTTATGTCACTTGATGTCTGCTCAATTTACGGCTAATACTCCATCCAATTAAATCACAATTGTTTTATTATAATTATACGCAGAAAATCTCCAGTGGCCATTCAGTGACCATTTTTAATTGACGTATAATATGGCATTTTTAAACCATTTTTAAATAAATAACTGTTATCAAATGACCAAGGCAGAAATAACGCTTAAATTATTTAACCAATTTTTTTTTTAAAAGCAATACTGATTATACGTATTTACTTATTCGCATCATTATATGTAATTTTGTATAATGCAAAACAACTAATCTTCATATTGTCACAAGATAATACATTCGGTCATTTTTTAGGCAAATAAATTACAAGTATAAAATAAATATATTATTGAAATATAAATTATAATTAAATTTATTAAAACATTTGTCAACTGTAATTTATGAACAAATTAATTTTTATTTTAATAACAATGTTATAATGATAGATGTTGGATTGCTTTAAATTTAAATTAATTTTAAAATAAATTTATTTTAAACAAAATAATATTTAATTTTTTTAATAATAATTTATAAAATTTTATTTAATTTACATACTGTATTTTAAAAATTAGTATTTATGTGTTAAAAACATTTTTAACAAAACGATAGACATATTGAAGTCGGCGTGAACATCTCTTGACGCCTCCTAATCGATCGGCACCATTTTAATTTATATAATATTTTATAATAAAACTATATTTAAATTGTGATAAAAAATAATAATTAAATAAATATTAATATATAAAACAATAAAACGATTTAACCCTATTTTATTAATATAATTTCAATAAATGTATAATTCTTTTTATTTTTTTTGATATAAAATTAAATTAATAAAAATTGCCTACAGTAAAAACATTTTATTCGCAAAAACATTTTAGAATAAATTACTGAGTACAAGATTTTTATACTTAATAAATTTAAATCTAAATTCAAATTAAAATTTAATTTTTTCAAAATAAATATTTAATATAAATTTATTAATTTAATTTATTAATTTTTCAATAATCGTACAATTCTTAAAAGTTCAGGCATAATTATTTAAACTTTGTTATAATATATTAAATTAAAATATTTATAAAATATAAAATTTTATTTTTAATTTTAAAATTTATTTAACAATTAAAGTTTATTTTATATTTATAAAATATAATAAATAAAACTAAAATAATTATTTGATAATAATATAAATATTTAAAATTAAATATATTTTTTATATTATACTTTATTTAAAATTTAAAAACATAAAAACTGTAGTTTATAAAGAAATTAAATGTTAATATACAAACAATTATTTATTAATAAATTTTGGTTATAGAATCTATATACAGTATTAACTTGCATAAATTTATGATAAGAAATATATCGTAATTTATGAAAAATTACAACTGTATTAAATTTTCAATTTGTTTATTAATCAAATAACTATTTATTAATTTACTAAATAATAAAAATTTTTTAGACAATTAGTTGATAATTACTGTGATTTCGGAATTAGAACTAGTTAGTGTGTAGGAAATTACTTTAAGTAAATTTTTTATGTCGACAGAAGTTTAAATAATTTTTATTATTTTTTTTAACAAACAATAAAAATTTTAAATTATTGCCGCAACTGGGGATGTTTTAGGAAGTTTTCAGTTAAATATTTGCATAACTTATAATATTTGAAAAATTGGATAATTTGTTTAAATTTTTTAACTTTTTTTAATAAATTTATTTAATTTTAACTTACAATATACTATAAAAATATTAAATAATTTTTGTTGAATATTGCATAAATAATTTAAACTTAACAATAAACTTATTTATTGTTTAATTAATAACGTAAATAAATATATTTTATTTTTCAGTACAAAAATTTTAGTATACGACATAAGTTAAAAAACTATGTATTATTTTAACTTTGTATTATACAAATTATCCAACTCGTTTTGTTAATTATTGCATTTTAAATTTTAATGCCCAAAAAATATATAAAAATTTACTGTTTTTAAACAATTAATTTTTTTTATTTTTACACAATATTTTAAAATAATCATGTTTTTTAATTTTTATGTATAATTTACGTAGAACGCCACATTGCAATTGTTAATTTGGTAATTGTAATATTTACTATTGCCAGAAATTTCAATCTGACAGGAGTAGACTTAAATAACAGTTCTATGTTAGTCAAGTATTAAGATTTCATTAGTTTTAGTTATCTATTTTACTATTTATTAATTACAAATTAATATATTTGTAAAGACAAGACGGGCCTATTTTGGCCTATTTGGATAACATGTTTTTATATGTTTAATAATAATTAATAAACTAACTAACACTTTTTAATGCTTAATTATTGTCTGACAATGTTTTATAGCATTTATTTTGCATAATCTTCGCGAGGCATTGAGGACTGAGAAAGGAGTTATGTGACATATTCCACATAATAAATGTTAGTGTAGCGCAAATAAATTATCCAGATAAATTTTAGAGATTTAAAAGGAAAGCAATATTGAAAGAAATTATAAAATTATCTTTCAATAAAATAATTAAATATATTAATACTTTATAGTAAAAATCTTATTTATTTACAAAAATAATATTAAAATTTGGCGCAAATTTTTAACATATTATTATAAACAAATTTTTAAGCTTTTTTAAATTTTATTAATTTAGTTTTTTGTAAATTGTTACATTTGACAAAAATTACATTTTAGTTTTGAATAAATTAAATAAATACTTCAATTGAGTTAAATGTTTTGAAAATTTTATTTATAATGAAATTAGATTATGGCTAAACAACGAAAAATTTATTCGAATAAACTTAAACAAGATAATTTTTAAAGCAAGTATTTCGTTTTAGATTTAACAGTAATCTTTGAATCTGCTACGCTATATGTTTAATTCCTATGTAAATAAAACAATAACTGTAATTTAACCCAGTTAATAATATTGTGACGGGCGTTTGGGAGGCGTCACGTGATTCGGCGTCGACTGTGCGTTCGCTACTGTCGGTGATAGCGCTGGCGGTATCGTTGCGATACAAGTGGTGCGAATGTGTATTCGAGTGAATGCAAATCAGTTGTGATTCGAGTTGAATAGCGCTATCAGTTGAGTGGATGCGAGACCAGTTGTATTGGGTTTAGTCGAGTTGTTAAGAGATATGCTCCGAGTTGTGTGTCCTGTGCGGAGTTGTAACGCAACTGGAGATGAGTTGTATTGCAGTTGTTAAGCCAAATCGTATATCCGGTGCAAAGGAGTAGTGCGACTGGCAATGAGTTTTCGGTAATGTGTGTCGCGGCTGATCCAGTGATTAGTTTGTAGTCAGTTTGTCATCGATTGCGCGGCGAGAATGCGATTAGTAATGGCTGATTAGTTGAGGCGCGCACGAAAATACAATAATTGAAAGCAGTTAAATAACTAAATATTTAATAATCACTAAATTGAGCAAAACATTACAATGGACAAGCGGCTGAGCGCTAACAATGCTTAAGAGCGATTGTATGTGTGAGTCGAGACTGGGCTGCGACTGAGAGACAACTGTAAAAACTGGGCTCTGATAGACAACTGTTATGGGTTCTGGTATGGAGACAACTGAATGTATAATTGGAATACATTTGAGTTATAGTGTTTGTACTGTACAGAGACATGTGTGTGAACTGAACTAGTACAGTTTAAGAGTATGAGTAGCGCTAAGAGTTGCTAATAAGCAAGTATAGTTTAGAGATATGAGTGAGCGCTGACTGTGAAATACAGTAAATTAAAAATAAAGTTTAAATTTATTTTGAGATGAGTTTAGCTTCGCTTCAATATATATTTTTTTTTAAATCCAAAATTATATGAAATGTCAACCATTTTTCAATTAGATTTAATAAAATGAAACATGACTTTAAAAAATTTTATAAAATTAATTAAATATTTAATAAGATAAAAATAATTGAAATAGATTTTACATATTTGTTTTAATAAAAAAAATCAATATTATATACATAAACATAAAATTAATATTATTGGTATAATTTATTTTTTTTGTTAAACTGTAATTAATAATAAAATTCGTATTTGTATTTTTAAAGAAATTTATATTACTCGGTTTCGTACTTTGGCATAAAATCGTTGGCTAATTTTTATATTTTAAAAATAAAATACAATTTTTCTATAAATAATTAATACGTTAATATCGGCCAACGCTTACAGTAAACACAAAAAATAATTACATTAAATTTTACTATTAATTAGGATTTACTGTAAATTTATTCAAATGTATTTACTCGGTTTCGTACCCTTGCATAAAATTGTTGGCTAATTTTTATATTTTAAAAATAAAATACAATTTTTTCTAAATATAATTTATGCGCTAATATCGGCCAACGCTTACAGTAAACACAAAAAATAAATACATTAATTTTTACTCTTAATTAGGTTTTACTGTATATTTATTCAAATATGTTTAATTGAATTTTACTCATTTTACTTAATACTATATATTTTTATTTTAATGATTTACAGTTTTTTATATAAAATTAAAATACAATATTAATGCAGTATATTTATATTAAAATAATATAAACTATTAAATTACAGTTTATAAATTTAGATATTTTTATAAATAAATATATACAATTATAAATATAAGCAAATTATTAGTTTTTAGTTTTAAAAATTATTGAAAAAATAAAGTTAATTACACTTTTAAAAAAAGTTAAATGAATTATTAAAATTCTTTTGTTTAAAATTATGCAAGTTTAAATTAAACAATACTTTAATTTTTAAAAATTATATTTTATTTTATGCATCATTATTTAAAAGGTAAAGTATCTAGTCAAACATATAATGTACAATATATTTAAAAAGTATCAATGTATATGTTTTAAAAATAAAATATGTTTTTTGCTGCTAAATATTAAATATATACAAGTAAATAAATGATATCTGATGTTGAAATGTTATTATGAATTATATGTCTGACCGAAAATTTTACTTTTAAATATTTATGCATAAAATAAAATACAATTTTTTAAAATTATTGTTTAATTTAAACTTGCATAATTTTAAACTATTTAAAAGAAAAAATATTAATATTTTATTGAAATAAATTATTAGCATTTTTATATTATTTACAAAAATATTTTAATAAATCCTTTAACTTTTTTTAAAGGTGTAATTAACTTTATTTTGTCAATAATTTTTAAAAGTAAAAACTAATAATTTTCTCATATTTATATTTGTATATATTTATTTATAAAAATATATAAATTTATAAACTGTAATTTAATATTTTATATTATTTTAATATAAATAGATAGCATTAATATTGTATTTTAATTTTATATAAAAAACTGTAAATTATTAAAATAAAAATATATAGTATTAAGTAAAATGGGTAAAATTCAATTAAACATATTTGAATAAATATACAGTAAAACCTAATTAAGAGTAAAAATTATTGTAATTATTTTTTGTGTTTATTGTAAGCGTTGGCCGATATTAACGCATAAATTATATTTAGAAATAATTGTATTTTATTTTTAAAATATAAAAATTAGCCAACAATTTTATGCCAGAGTACAAAACCGAGTTAATTGTATTTTACACTTTATACTTAATACTATATATTTTTATTATAATAATTTACAGTCTTTTATATAAAATTAAAATACAATAATAATGCTGTATATTTATATTAAAATAATATAAAATAATAAATTAGAATTTATAAATTAAAAAATTTATAGATTTTTACAAATAAATATATATACTTGTTTATATTTTTAAATATAAACAAATTTTTAGTTTTTAATTTTAAAAATTATTTACAAAATAAAATTAATTACACTTTTAAAAAATAATTAATTTATTTATTAAAATATTAACTAAATATTATAAATATTTGTAAATATTATATAAATGCTAATAATTTAGTTCAATAAAATAATATTTTTTCGTTTAGATTAGTTCAAAATTATGCAAGTTTAAATTAAACAATACTTTAATTAAAAATTGTAATTTATTTTATGCATGACTATTTAAAAAGTAAAGTATTTAATCAGACATATAACCCATAATACATTGTTAATATCAGATATCATTCATCCACTTGTATTAATGTAACTGTAATAGCAAAAAACATGTTATATTTTTTAAACATTTTCATTGATAATTTTTAAATATTTTGTACATTATTATAACAAATATATATGTACATATAATATATTAAAATATAACATGTTTTTTGCTGCAAAATTTTAAATATATACAAGTGATTAAATGATAACTGATGTTAAAAATGTATTATGCATAATATGTCTGACCGAATATTTTACTTTTAAAAAGTCATGCATAAAATAAAATACAATTTTTTAAAAATATTGCTTAATTTAAATTTTCTTAATTTTAAACTATTCTAATCAAAATAATATTAATTTATTAATAAACTAAATTATTAATATTTTTAAATTAATTACAAAAGTATTTTAATAAATAATTTAACTTGTTTTTTAAAATGTAATTAACTTTATTTTGTAAATAAATTTTAAAAGTAAAAACTAATTTGTTTATATTTAAAAATATATATACAGTATATATTTATTTATAAAAATCTATAAATTTTTTAATTTATAAACTGTAATTTAATATTTTATATTATTTTAATATAAATATACAGCATTATTATTGTATTTTAATTTTATATAAAAAACTGTCAATCAATATAATAAAAATATACAGTATTAAGTATAAAGTGTAAAATAAAAATAAATACATTTGAATAAATATACAGTAAAACTTAATTAATAGTAAAATTTAATGTAATTATTTTTTGTGTTTACTGTAAGCGTTGGCCGATATTAACGCATTAATTATATTTAGAAAAAATTGTATTTTATTTTTAAAATATAAAAATTGGCCAACGATTTTATGCCAGGGTACGAAACCGAATTATTGCAATTGGGATATAGAGCACTATCGAACCAAATGCAATTGGGATGTAGATTTATTAATTTATATAATCTTAAGTATAACTTCTAATAACAATTTAAATTATATTAAATAATTTAAAGTTAATTTTTATAATTTTTAATTATTAAATAAAACTGTGTAAATTTTTATTTTATAAAACTGTAATTTATCTATATAACAATATTTGATTTGACAACCAATTTTATATTAGTTTTTTTGGATTAATTTTATTTCGAGTTTATTTAAATTATTTTATTATTTATTAAATTTAAAATAAAAATAATGTTTAAAAAATAGATTTAATTAATTAAATTAATAAATATATGTATCTAGAATTAAAACATTTATTTATAACAATGCTCAAAAAGTTTGATCCCAACATTATTTTTAATAATTCTTAAACTAAAAAGATAATTAAGGTCTGTAAATTGGATCTAATAAATATATTTAAAAATGATATAATGTATTTTAAGATTTTTTAACTTATGACTCATATATGAGATAACGAGATAAATGCAAAGTACAATACTATAGCAATCCATTTAGAGAAAAAATTGTGTGCTTAAGCAAGTAAACTTTAATATATATTTTCTATTAATAAACGGAAATGGTTTTGAATTAAATCGAAAATATTTGAAAATTTTAGTTGGGTTGTTATACCCGAACGCATTTCAAATTAGTTTAGTCGCTAAATTTCGGCCGTAATCACCAAAAGTTAACATAAATTCCCGAATCGGTCATCACTGGCCAATTCATTGACAAATTGTTTAGTTAAAGTTTTGAAAATAACGAAACAATTTTTGGATATTAATTGTAAATCTTTACATATAAATATATAGTAAATTAAAAATTTATAAATAAATTTATAATTATATATTAAATAATAACTACGAAATGTAAATATTTTTGGCTTTAAATAAAGTGAAAATAATCTAAAACAATTTAAAATAATTTGTTCTAATCGCTAAGTGTTTTAAATTATTTGAGAAATTATTTTAGATTTTAAAATATATTAAATTTTTACATTTGCAAATTAATTCTGTATTAAAATAATAATAATAATTTATTTTTTTAAAATAATAATTATAAATTTAAACAAATGTCAAAAACATTAAAATTTATGTTAAATAATTAAATTTAATTAAATATAAATTATATTATTTTTAAAAATATTTATATCAGCGTTAACACGTTTCCAAAATAAATCAATTTAAGATTGCTTGTAAATATTAATATGTGTTATTATTTTATTTACAGTTTTACAAATAAAACAAATAAAATAATTAAAAGTTATTTTAATGTTTATTAACAAATTTAATAAAATATTTTAAAACAAATATAAAATAATTATAAATAACTTTTAAAATTGAAATCAAATATAATCTTTGTAAAAATTTACATATAAGACACATATTTAATTTGCAAATTAGTAAACAAATTTTTAGATCTATAAAATTATTTTATTGTTTTTTTTATAAACTTAATTAATTATAATTTAAAAATTATATTAGCATGTAATTTTTGCACAAATAATATTATATTTTTAAAGTTATTATCTATTATGATGTTATTATTGTTTAAAATGCTGAACTTTTAGATAAAAGTACAAATTCTGCTCTTAATACAAATAAACTATTAATAAAAATTATTTAATAAATATTTAAAAAAATGTATTTATAATAAAAATCTAATCAAATAGGTAATTTCTTCAAAAAAATACAATTTTCTTATTAAATAATTTGATTTTACAAAATAAAAGCCCTCTTTTTTCTCCTTTTATAGAAATTAAATATACCTTTTTTCTTCTTTTTTTAATCAAAAATTTCACAAAAATTCTTTTTTTGCATTTTTATATTTGAGTTACTCTCGTGTTGAGGCTACCCAAAATAACATAATGTAAATTTTTTTTTTGTAAATTTGAAAACAAATTTGTTTCCAAATTACAGTTTTATAAATAAAATTATTAATAAAAATATAAAAATTTTTAATAATAAGGGTCATCAAAAAGTTTGGTGCCAAAAATATTTTAAATAATTTTTAACATAAAAGAGATAATTAAGTTCTGTAAATTGAATCTAATAAATATATTTAAAAATGATATTAAGTATATTAAGAGTTTCTCAATTCATGACTCATATCTGAGAAAACGAGATAAATGCAAAGTACTATACTCTAGGTAAACACAGGGATGGGGAACTAAAGGAGAGTAAGAAATTAACTATCAATGAGTTGTTCTTTTATTTGAAATATGAATCACCTTGATCGGCGGGCTCTAAGTATTTTAATTATTTATACAAATATTACCAATTTTATATGTAATTTTATACTTTTTTTTAATTATTAAAAATTAAACATATTTAACACTGTAATTATTTTAAAATTTTATTTTTAATATCAATTATTAAAAATTAATTCAATACAATATTAATTATTACGATACTACCTATTTTAATATTACGATATTTTCTATTATTGAAATATAAAATAAGACTGCAACAAATTGATATCGTAATAAATAAGAATGTAATAAATTAATTTTTAATAATTGATATTAAAAATAATATTTTAAACTAATTATAGTGTCGGATATGATTAGTTTTTAATAGTTAAATAAAAGAGTGTAAAATTACATATAAAATTGACAATATTTGTATAAATATTTAAAACACTTAAAGTTTGCCGATCACGGTGATTCATATGTCCAATAAAATAATAACTCTTTGTCTGTTTATTTAATTACCCTCCTCCAGTCCCTCACCCCAGGGGTTAGCTAGCGTATAAAACTTTGCATTTATCTCGTTTTCTCAGATATGAGTAATGAGTTGAAAAAATCTATAAATATATTTATTAGATCCAATTTACAGAACTTAACTATCTATTTATTTTTAAAATATTTAAAATCTTGTTAAGTCCAAACTTTTTGAGGATCCTTATATTTTAAGTTTGTAGAAACAGTTTTTATAAATATTGATAAAACTTTGATTAATCAAGTTATTTGCAAATAAATTTATACTCTAACAAAAATGTAAATTTATGATAATAATATTAAACATAAATAATTTAATAAATTGCAGTTTAATAAATAAACAAACAAATTTAAAGTAAAGATTTTAAATACTAATTTAAATTTATTTGCATTTATTCTCAATTTTTCCGAATAATTTATCAAAAATTTTGATATAAAATTATTTTTAAAATTATTATTTATATTAATTTAAATTTTCATCTTAATTGAGAATAAATAAAATTGGCAATATACTGGCTTAAGTTATTTAAATGTCTAAACTATAGAAGTTTATTATGTTTTTGACTAATAAACCGAACCATATAAAAATGCGAGTTTTATATAATTTTATTTAAATATTGATTTGTATTACCCTATTTTCACATTAACTTGTAACAAATTGGTATAAAACAAATGTAAAACTTTATAATGTAATTTATTCTATTATTAATTTTTGATTGTGTCCAATTAGGAATGTATGTGGAGATCTGTTTATAAAAATGTTTTTTCAAAAAAATTAATGAAATGTTATAATAATATATTGATATTTAAAAATACAAATATACAAATTAATTTTATTTTTATTTTTATTTTGTTTTATTATTTTTGCTTATTTTAATTCAGTTATTAGTACTGTAATTAAAATTTTAATACTTGTTAATATTTACAAAAAATTTTAATTTAATAAATTTTGGAGTGTGTCGTTCACAATGATAAATTTATTAAATTTTAAACGAATAGAAACATTACAAATAAAAATAAATTTTTATTTTGTGACGGTCGAGTTGGGAGGCGTCACGTGATGAGACGTCGACTGTAGAATAGCTGTTGTCGAGTGGTAGCGCTGGCGGTATCGGGTGATACGAACGGCCCAAATGTGTTGTTATTCGAGTGAATGC
>JAQFXP010001841.1:0-17407 GCA_034693685.1 Belba bartosi
ATGGAACAGATAGCTACCGGCGCTTTTGGATCAGTTTCTAAAGCTTATGACAAATCAGTTGGAACTGAAAGGGCACTAAAAAGGATATCTCTTTCGAGTGACTCAATGTCAGACCAAATGGTTTTTGAAAACTTAAAGTCAGAGCTGTTTGTGTTGGTTAAAGTGAAAAGAAATGAAAACATAGTCCAAGTCTTCAGACATTTTATAGTTAGTCATTCCATCAGAAAAACCGAATTTTGTTATATAGTTATGGAATACGCAAACGGAGGAACAGTATTGAACAAAATGAGAGCAAATGATGGAAAAGAGAAGCGATTGCCGGAACCAAAAGCCAAAGACTTCTTCAGACAAATCACAAGAGGTTTATATGCTTTGCATTCCTCGAAGATCGCTCACAAAGACCTCAAATTAGATAATGTTTTGGTATTTATTAGAGACGACGGAACAGAATGTCTTAAGATTACAGACTTCGGGTTAAGTAGAATCCGATATAACGAGACGGAAGGGATTGTAATCAAAGATAAGGGAATTGTCGGATCGCTTGCATATATGTCGCCACAGATTCTCAAAATCTATATTTACGACCTATTCGGCGAAAGAGTTGGAAAACTTAAAACATATGACCCATTCGTAGCCGATTGCTGGGCATTAGGTGTTTGTCTATATGTTATGGTTTTGGCTAAACAACCCTTTTTACCCAAATCTGAGAAATATACGTTATATGCAGAGAATTACCAGAAAATGATTTCCAGAAATCTTGAAATTCCGGCTAATTTTCATTATAACTATTCGACGCTCTGTCTCGATATGATTCGCCAACTCTTGGAACCAGACGTCACCAAAAGACTGAACATTCAAACAGTGCTTCGGCACCGATGGCTAATCGATTCTAATTAAAAACTTTAATGAATTTTATATTTAAACATAATTTGAATTAAATTATATTTAAACAAATATTTTTATAATTATTTTAATTTCCTATTAAAAACAGAGTTAACTAGTTTAGGGGTCGGGAGTATATAACTGGTTATAAAAGTTTTAAATTAGAAATAATGATAATTTTAAAAATGCAATATTGCTAATATTTAACTATTTAATTATCTAATATAACTTACATGATAGTACCCTCCGAGACTCAGGGGTTAATAATTAGAGCCTTAGATTTGAATTTATTTAAAGTTTAAATAGAGTTTACTAACAAAAACAGTTTATTCAGTTATCTAACTGGCTAATTATTTTTTGATTTAAACGTTTCGTATATTTTAATTTTGCAAGTTGTGGGAAAGGGAAACAGATTATATATATTGTTAGGTGAAGTTGGAGAATTTTCAATTGAAGAAGGCATAATCATGTTACAATGTCGGACTCTTCTAGGAAACTCGGCTTACTTTCAAACTTTATTACATATCATTGATCAGAGCCGTCCAAACATAAGAATTTATGTTTAAAAATGAGAGAGTTGTTTTTGTCTTGGTCATCTGATTAACTAATGTTAATCCGCATACATCGTGTGTTTATTGACATTTAATTTAATTTTTTATTTATTTAGAATTCAATTATAAAATATTACAAATTTATATTAATTAGCAAACAATTAGATTAATTAGATTTAGATATATTTTGATTGCCATTTTTATTTAATTCACTTTTTGGCTCAATTTTTCTTATTTAGCTTAATTTATATTTCGATTGAAGTTTGAATTTTGCTTATTAAAGTGAGTTTGAATTTGATTTAAATAGAAAAAAGCTAATTTATTTTTTCTCTAGCTCATTTTTTATTCTTCATTTGAACACAATATTCAAAACATTTTTGGCTTTATTTCAATTCTAATCTTTTTATACATTTTGCTCGCAATTTGTATTTAATCAGAAATCGTGAAGGGGATCAGGCAAAAATCCCCATAATTTTAAAAATTTGTATTTATTCCCCCTTAGCATTTCGTCTGCGAAAAAAAATACCCCCCCCCCCATTTTTTCCGTCCGCTATCGGCGGCCGGAAAGTTTTTTGGTTTTTTCGACCAAAATTAGGAAATTTTATCTAGATTAGACTAAATCCGGTTTAAATCCAGTTAAATTAGGCAAAATTTCATCATAAATATATAGGTTTTTTAGCGTTTTTGAAAAAATCCCTCCCCTAATCCCCCCTGGATCGGCCGACCTTCTCGATCTCTGTATTTAATTCAAGTTTTAGCTCAAAATTTCATATTTTGCTTATTTTATATTTTGATTGAATTTATGATTTTGTTTATTAATATTAAACGTAAATTTAATTAATAGGATTTTAATTAATTAAAATAAGTTTTTTACTTCCATAACTCACTTAAAATTGTAACAATTTGTTTGGATAGTTATAACTTGGCATAAAAATAACACATCAGACGTCCATTAAAAGTGGCTTCTAATTGGCTTCTAGGACTCTCTTCTATGATTCATGTCAAATTTGGTTTGGTTTTTGTGCCATCAGTAACGACTAATCAGAGTTTCCGTCGATAATGATCGTCAATAGTAGAAATATTTACCCAAACATTGTATTAAATAAGCTTGAATATTTTGCTATGTAGTTTTTACCATGCTAAAAATGTTATTCAAAATGATTTCCAGGGTTCCATGTTTCTAAAACAATTTTTATGTTTTTATCATGAACATATTTGAGAAATTAAAAAAAAAGTGAAAAAGATAGTTAATGCGACCAAGGTACTCTATATTAATGGCTTACGAGAACTTTAAAACTCTGAAGCGATATAAAAATTAATTAGATTATTAATATTTTTATTTATTGAAAACATTTATAATAATATAATTATTTTTTGTAAATGACTCACAAAATAATTTAAATTCTAAATGAATTGCTATTTAAAAACAAATATAATTTTTAAATAATTATTATTGCATTTTAAAAATATTAGCCATAATTGGATTAAATTGTCATTATATGCCAAAAAATGTTTCACAATTTGTACCACAAATAAGGAATGTTTAGGTTTTCTTATGTATAGATTTGGTTAATTGTTATCTATATATAAAATACATAAAAATGTGATATAAATATAAATCACAATTTGTTTTAATTAAAAATTTTCAAAACTCTTGATTTGTATTAATTCAATAAAATAGTTAAATGAGATCTAATTAAATGAATAAAAGTGAAGTCAAAACGATTCGAATCACTTCAAAATGCTCGCAGATCTTCATAAGTAAATACTTGTAGTTTAAGAGTTCCCAAAACTTTTCCGTCTTTTTTGCGGCCAAAGAGCGGCAACTCTTGAATGGAAGTAGAGTTCTCTTCATTCGTATTGATTTTGGGCAACACTTCCACTTCACCCATAAAGTAGTCAATGAGAAGGCTGTGATGCCAGAGCTGTGTCCACACATTCCAACCCAAACCCAAATCAATTAATTATTTAGTATTTAGTAATCAATCGAAGACTTACCTCAACAGCAATCGAAACGAATCTTTCATGATAGAAGATGGCACTGAAGTAATGCCACTCCGGGTTCACCGTTTCGGCAATTGGACTCGATTTGACTACTTGTCGACCGCACCGAACCACGCAATACGGATTTGCCGCTAAATTGTGTTAATATAGTTTCTACAGTATTAATCGGTTGTTAATATTTATATCTATCAAGATACATTTGGCACAAAACGTACTTGTTTGACGCACAAGTCATTTAGATATACAGTATATTGTAAATTGTAAGTAACAATCAAGTTATAATTTATGCATGTACAGTATATTGCTTATGTTATGTATCAAAAATATGTAGTAATTTATAACTTGCTTGCTACTTACACGACAGTTGTCGACATAATAACTTTAAGTCAAATTATTGCACAAAGGGCAAAGGGCAAAGAGCAATACTAATACGTGTTGTGTCAAATTAGGCAAGACAGCTTCAAATACTGCAATTTTATAAATTAAATATGGTTTGAATTACATCCGAATCTGTCGAGTCTTTGCAAACTATTGGCACTAATTATCGTAATTCTTGTCACAAACTTCGGGTATTTCGGAGATAAGAACGAAAACAAATTCTTTCGCGGCATGTCTTGACTCAACATTCTTTAAATAATAAATAATTAAATGTATTTAAAATAAATAATTAAATTAAAACATACTTTAAATTTGAAGATTTGTTCGTAAAGACTCGTAAAATTAAATCTAACTCTGGATTTGAACAAATAGGTGTCAATACATAGCGACCGGAACTCAATTCAATTCGTTTGAATACATTTCGTAGTTTAAGTGATTCGGCGGTCAATACAATAGGAATTCGATTCAAATTATGGATTTTATAATTTCGATTCATTTCGACTTTATATAAATTAAAGCCCAAACCAACAAAATCTTTGCAATTGGTTTGCATTAAGTCAACCATAACTTCGCTGTTGTCTTGGATTACATCAAAACAGAACTGAGAGCTCGACAGCCCTCTGGACACCGACTCTCGCTCTGTTGCATAAGTACGACATATAGTAATCGATTCGAAATATTTACAAAACTCTTCGATTGAAATCCTAGTGTAATTTAAATTTATTCAATTAATTAATTTTTTCTTTCAATTGATATTTTGATCAATTAATACCAAAAGTCCTGCAATCGATCGGTTTGTAAATGCGATGAAAAGCTAATTAAAGTAAAAATCATTTAAACATAAATAACAAGAAATAAACTAAAATTAATTATTCAATTAAATACTTTTTCTTTTGATTGGCAATAGTGCACATAATACGTATGGAAGGGCTCTCTTTAGAGGTGTCCTTCGAGAAGGTCTTACGGAAAGTGCCGCTCAAAGGCTTTTTGATGTTTTTGATTACATAAATGCAGTCATTAAGTAATCCAAAGGTGTTTTGCAGAGGAATCGAATCCTTATTAATACAATCATAAGTGAAAACAATTCAATCAATAATTTGATAATATTTAACTAAAAACATACTTTAGTTTTGGCACAAATTATCGCCTTTTTGTCGAGTTCTTCTGAAATCATTCGAAACTGTTCCCTCTCTTTGCCCTCTGTTTGCAGAGCTATTGTCTCGACGACAGCGCCGGTCATATCCATTAGGGCGTAGGCGAGACACCCATTGGCAGCCATTGCCTCATAAGAGCCGTGAAGTTTCGCGTAGGCCTTCTCTAAGAGCGAAACCCAATAAACAAGTTTACAGACACTTCGACTGAAGACTAGCTGATTGTCAAACGTCGGGAGTCTGTCGTCGACCACCACTTTGAGCCATTGGCCCAAATGCCAAAAATTGAATTTCAAGATTCCGCGCAAGAAATGGATTTGACTCTTGGGAATCACCTCAAGTGTGCGTCGGAGTAGGGATTAGGACTCAATCAATGATATAAACAGACTTTAAGAGACCAAACCTTATATAAGACGTTCTTATCAGTAGTGATGGCCAAAGAGGCGGCAATAAACCAACGGTTGGGTCCGTCACCAACGAACTCGACCTCTTGAGCCGGTCCTAACTTTTCGCGATACAAGAGGTGCGGAATCTCAACGATCTCTTTCGGGCGCTTCCATACAATCCTCCCGACGTCTAATTGGGTCCTATATTGGGAACTGACGGCCACTGACTTGTCCTCGCATTTGAAGATCTGGTCAGTGAAGGGCAATCCGACGTCATTTGATTCGGACAATAGTTTTTTGAAACTCTGTTTCCGAAACCGCTTTTTTCGCACATTTTTAACCATTTTTTCCTAAAAACTCTTTCGATATTAAATCGATTGACAAAAGCTATAAATTATTTTCATTATTAAGTTAATATATTTAAGACCAATATTGGTATTAAATAAATAATATTTGTTTTGCTTTAAAATATTTGACAAAACATCGCATTAACTGTCGATCGAGTGGAGCACTGACTCGAGCACTACGTACCTCAGCTCACCCTAACCTAACCTAACCTACCTATCGGTGCACTTCTATTCCCATTCAAGTGATAACTGTATGGAAAGTAAATATATTTACCTTTCAATTCACATACATATTGTATACATATATACATATAAATGCTTTGCAAAACAATAAACTAATTTTAAGCCAAACATAAAGTGGAGGCAAAACTTGAAAATCAGTCAATTTTTGGAGAAAATAATTTTGCTTTCAGACACTTGTCTTCTAATCAAGATTTTGAAGAAACTTAATTCAAATTTTATTGACTTATAAATTATAAGTTATAATCAAATAATTGTCTAATTTTACAATTATTGTCTTGAAAAATATACATCAATACAAATATTACCTTAATGTATACCGTAAGATAAACCAATCCTTAGCAGTTTTACAATATTTAATCTTTATTTGATTTTTTATCATTAAAAACTTCGATTTTAATATTAATAATTTAGAAAAAAAAAGTTTTGTTAGTATTAGGTTATATACTGTAGATATCTATAAAGTTATAATTAATTTTACTCTTAAAAATAAAGTGGAAAACGATTTTTAACAGTTGTTTTAAACTTGTTTATTTTAGTCTTACACTTGTTTAGTTATAAAAAAATTTTGATAGAATAAATTCTGAATAAAAATTTAATTTAATAAACACTATATTTATATAAATACAAATATTTTATTCGTTTTATTTTTGTTGTTATAATTTTTATTTTAATTAAATAATAATTAAATATATTATTAATTTATTATAAAAAAAATTAGTGATAATCGACAACAAAAATATTTTCATAAGTTTTATTAAAAGATTTTGTTAGTACTGTATTACATAAATTGTACTAAACTAATACAGAGAAATTTTAATAAATTACAGAATTATTTTTGTTACTAACTTATAGTAATAAGTTATTGCTTTAATTTTTAATTTTATTAAAACTTTTCTAATAGTCTCTGTTAGTATTTACTAATGTATTATAATTATGTGACATGTAATTTTTTTTAAACTTAAAAAAATTAATAAATTAGAGACTAAATTAGAGAATAAATAATAATTAAAAATTGCAAGTTAACTTTTAGCATGCAGAAATAAAATAACTGCAGTGTCATTTTAATGACCTTGGATACCAATACAAATATCTGGTAATTTTGTAAGAGAACGGGCATTTTTAAAAATGTTGTCAAAATAAGCTGAATTGTTTATAATTAACATCTGTGATTCATTTTACACAAAGTAATTTTTCAAAAATTCTTTATTCGAAATAGTTTTTGAGTAATTAAATTTTGACTTCAATAGAAAAAGATTAAGAAACATAAATATTCAAAAATTAATTTAGACCCCGCCCCAAACAATACTGTGCTGAAATTAATTTTACAATTAAATAATTAAATAAATTTATTTTTAAAAATAATTTGAATTGGGCTTTCGCATTATTTAGAAATTTTTTAATTTGTACACAATTTGGATATACAGTTAATGATAAATAATATAAGCCGTAAATGTTATAAATTAACGTTTAACATAAAACATTAAAAAAATTTCAGAATTATACCTAAAAACAGCAATGTTAAAATGATGGTTTATATAAACTATTAATTTTATAAACTAATATTTGTTATAAACCAATAACACCAAACAAAACTGCCGTTTAAATTTAATAATTTTAGCTATTTAAAAAATTAATATTCAAATTATAAAATTTTAAATAAAAGTTGTTATGAAAATTTTTATTTTAATATTTGTATTACTATCAATAATATTCGTATTAAAACTATAGTTTTGTTTTCTGTTATTGGTTTATAATAAACATTAGTTTATAAAATTAATAGTTTATATAATTACCTCTTTGACACATGGTAAAAATGCTAATTAACACTTTTTATTTGTAATTATGTCATCATTGCTATAAGTTATAGATTATAACCATGTAACTTGTACATAATTTGAGTAATATATAGTCTATTAATATATTTTAATAACATTATAGATTTAATCTTTAGTACATTTTAGGATAAAATGTCTTATAATTGAAATTAATGTTTATATTAAAGTTATATTAATTCAAAATTCGATAACTCTATCAGAGATTTAAGCAATAATTTGTCAAAATGTCATTAATTGAAAATTCTTTAAAAAGAAGTTTTAGTATATTTATAATATATATTAATAAATACTGTATTCAGTTACAAATTGTATTAAATTAGCAAGTGCGATATATTACTGGTACACTCTATCCCACTTAAAACAAACAAGGCTGAGAAATTAAAAAAAAGAAATTTATATTTAGTTATACAATAAGATCTGTATAATTTCACACTGTTGGGACCGAGATTTATACAATGTGAAATTATAAAATGTGAATTTAGACAAATATTAATTTTTTTAAATATTATTTAATTGAAATTTTTCAATGACAGGGATATACAGAGAAGCCCTGGAAGCCTATTAAGTGCCTATTTAACCTTGAAAAACTAAAGATTTTTACTGTATATATATATATTTAAAAGTTTTAAATTAATATTTTAATTAACGAGTAAGTTTTTATTTGTGATCTTTAACACATTAATCTTTGACAATAATGTCAAATTAAAACAATTATAATTTAAGTTAAAAATTGAAATTAGTTTTAATTTAATTAATTTTAATATAAAAATAGAAATTATTTTGCAAATACACAAGTTCAAAAAATAATTAAAGTAAAGTTAACTGAAAATAAGTATTATTTTATTTTTTGTATAAATTTGATATAAATTTACTAGTTAACAAGTATACGAACAAAAATATTTATTCGTTCGTTTAAATATATTTTAAAATAGGCCTCTCTGGTGATATAGATAAAAGTTCTATTTTTAATTAAAAATTAATTATATTTAACAATATTACAACATTTTAAATTTATATTTGAGTATATTTTTGCCTATGTTTTATTATTTGTTTAATTTTAAACTTATATTATTTGTGCTGTACATTTTAATCAGAAATTGAGAAGGGGGGATTAGGCAAAAATCCCCCTTGATTTTAAAAATTTGGATTTACCCCCCCCCCCTAGCATTTGGTCCGAGAAAGGGAACCCCCCCTTAAGGTTTTGCCGGCCGCCGAAGGCGGTCTGCAAATTTTTAGGGTTTTTTGCCCAATATTAGGAAATTTTCCCTAAATTAGTGCTAAATCCGGTTTAAATCCAGTTAAATTAGGGAAAATTTCATCATAAATATATAGGTTTTTTGAGCGTTTTTGGAAAAACCCCCTCCCTGATCCCCCTAAGTTTTTGGCCAAAATTTTGGGGAAAATTCCTTCCCTGATCCCCCCCCCCCCCTAGATTGGCCAACCTTCTCAATTTCTGATTTTAATTATTACCTAAAATTAAAAATAAAACGCATATAACTTTAATTTAAAATTATAATTTAAGTTATATTTTTTAATTTGTTAAGCAAACTTTTTTGTATTATTCAATATTATTTTAATTTAAAGTTAAATAGTTTCCAAAATTAAAAATGTTTAGTTTGCATATAAAATTAATATATTTGCAAATTCTAGCAAAATAAATTTTATGACATTTCAAAAAGATAAAGACCATATTTAGTTTTTAAAAATATTTAATATGTCTAAAGCTTTAAACAGTTAACAATTTTTAAATGTGAAATTATAAAAATGGAAATTAACTAAATCGTTTGGCTGTTTATGTGTGAAAGTGAAAATAGGTTATACTTTAACATAGGTCCCAAAATGGTTCTGGCTATGTTTGCGAAATTAGACAAATTGTGAAATTAAGCAATGTGAAATTATACAGATCTTACTGTAATCGGTTATATCAGATAACAAGCGAGTTTGGTGGAACTGACATTGTGAGCTGTTTGTTATAACTTATAAGTAGGTTCTACTGTAATTTTACTAAATAAAATTGACGTAATTATTGGATGAATCACATTTTGCCAAAAATAGAGACAAAATTTCAAAGAGTTTTTGAGGAAATTATTATTATTTAAGTTATCCTTTATATACAATTTATAAACAATTATTAATTATTTTATTATTTTATTAATTCAATTAACCGTTGATTTAGAGCTTATTTTAGAAGCTATTCATCAAAAGGTAAGTCAAGTCGTTATTTAAAGCTTAAATACAATCAAAACAATTGCAGCGATTGGGCGGTTATATGACTCACAAACAAAAAAGCGATTTATTATTATTTTGTTTTTAATTATCATTAATTGATTGATTGATTGACAGTTGTGTTCAAACATTGGTTTGTCTTAGAACTGAATGATAGTTGAGATGTCGTTCACTTTCGCCGCTTTTTCCTATATATCGGGTCTTATTTTGGACGCATTCCTCATATTCTTCGCTGTATTTCACGTAAGAATTGGATTAATAGTGATTTACAACCAATTAAATGACAATCGTATGAATCGAATGCCATAAACAGGTGATAGCGTTTGATGAGCTGAAGACTGACTTCAAGAATCCGATCGATCAGTGCAATACACTTAATCCGGTGCGCATTCAGACCAATCAAATCATAAAAACTATTCAAATGATTGTTTGTTTTGAATAACAGTTGGTTTTACCCGAATATGGCGTCCATTTGGCGTTTAATGTCTTGTTTCTAATCGCCGGCGAATGGTTTGCATTGAAATTGTGTTGAGTTTTAAACTAAACTTTATTTAATTGATTTGACCCCTCATTAGGTTAACTCTTATACTCAACGCTCCTCTAATCGCTTATCACATCTATAGGTCTCTCAAACTTTGAATTAATTTAAAAAACATTTTTTATTATTAATTGAATTGATTTCAGGTATAAGACGCGACCGATTATGTCAAGTCCGGGCCTCTACGACCCGACCACTATCATGAACGCCGACCAGTTGTCCCGAGCGATGAAAGAGGGTTGGGTTAAACTGGCCTTTTATTTGCTTTCCTTCTTCTACTATCTCTATGGAATGATTTACTCATTAATACAAAATCCATAGACTTTTAAAACTATTCTTGTTTTATATGTCACTTAATATTGAAAAATAAGACAATTATTCAAAAATATATAAAAATTTAATTATAAATAGTTTAATCCGGAATTCATTCTATAATTTAAATAAACATAAATTCATTTTCTTTTCATTAATTACACTATTTTTTACTGTTTTTCGATTCTTATGAATTGATTTCTGATGTGAAACACAATTTGTAAATAGTTTGAAAAATTGTTTATATACTGTAGTTCAAACATGCTAATGGTGTCGAGTTGTCGCCGTTGTTATCAATATTATAGTAATGACCACTAATTTAATTAATATATAATTTTTATGAAACTTTGTTCATAAGAATCGAAATACAGTAAATCAAATGTTGATATTAATCGTATTAACCGATCACTCGATAGTTATTCTTAAATAGATATTTATGTATGAATTGAAAATTTCTTAAATAAATATTGTGTTAACAATATCAATGATTATGATTCACTACATACAGTATATTGAAAATTACAATTTTATATATACTGTACTGCATATACACCGACACTTAGGACAAATACCAGTAGTTGAGTGCAAGTATTAAGTACCGTAAACCCTCACAGTTTAGAACATGTTCTTATAAGGTGAGTTTGGGCTTTATGTTCTTATAACCCGGAGTATAAGAACATGTTCTTAAAAATGAGAAAAAAACTGGTTTTTAACTATAATTTTAAAGCAAATAATTTTGATAATAATTCTGAATTTTAACGTTCAAAAATTAGAACATAACAAATTAATATTTTTTACTTTATTGTATTCTACTTTATTTTTTAATTGAGTGTATTCGACATTAACATATTGATTTTACTATATTTTATATAAGTTTAAAATTTGTAATAAAACTCCGCCTCAAAACACTTCTAAACCCGCTTACTACTTTATAGAAAGCTATAGAAAAAGCTATAAAGTTTACTCCCAATTGATTAATAATAATTCATTTAAATTATTGAAAAATTTGTATTTATTTAAAATATAAATCAGATGTTTTAAAGAAAATTAAAAGAATTTAATAGAAATAAAACTAAAACAAATAAAGAAAATTTGGGAATAACTGATGAAGATGACAACGAAGACATTAGTTTAGACTATTTTATCAATACATACAATAAAATCAATTATAATTAATTAATTTGTGTCAATTAGTATAGTTTGAATTTACCTCGCCTTATAAGAACATGTTCTTAAAGGCTTTGACTCAAATTTTAGAAAATGGTCTAATTCACCTTATAAGAACATGTTCTAAACTGTGAGGGAATACAGTAATTAAAGTGATGTTTAAATTCAAAGTCAATAAATTTCAATGAAATTATTTAAAACTTATAATTATTTTATCTAATTTTTATTTTAAACTTTTGGTTTAATCAAAATATTTGTGATAAACATAAGATTTAAAAAATAATTTATTATTTTAATTTAAGTTCAGTAATAGTATAAAACTTAACTATTATAGTACTAATAGTATAAACATAATTTGATTAAATTTACAAAACAATTAAATTAATTTAATATCAAAATAGAATGTATTTAAACTGAAATAAATTCAGCATTTGTTTGAACTGTTGGCAAAGATTGCGCTAAAATTAAATCATATTTTTTTGTTAAACTTTTTTCAATCATTTTTTTCCTCCAATTAGTGTTTGTTATGTAAATTGAAAATCGAAGCAAATTATTCATAATTATAACACAAACAGTGATTCGACTCAAATAATTAAAAGCAATTCTTATGGAATGATAACAAATTGCAGATAAAAAACTCAATCGAATGTCTCTTTCAATATGAATAACTTCGAAGAGATATTTGATTAATCCGTCGTAAGTGAGGAGACGGACAAACATTTTGATTGCATTCACTATTCCTCTACTCATTTCCATCGCCTCTCGTTCGGCCGATTCGGTGATAGATTTCTTCAGCTTTTCCTCCAAAACCCATTCGCACATCAGTTTGATTTCATCAACACTTCCATTACATAAGTTATATTTGTCTTCAATTCCGAGCAAATGTCCGATTCCTCTCCAGAAGTGCAGAATTGCTTCCATGTCTTCGGGTGACTCCGAAACACCCATTTGTCGCGGAAATAGTGCAATGAAACCAACGAAAGCAAACTATTTATTGTAAACACATTTGAATATAACACAAGCAAACTTAAATATTGGCTTAATCATTTACCTGGGTGACAATCATGTCAAACTGAGAAAGACTCATCTCATGATTTCCCACTTGTTTTCCTTTATTTAATTTTTTCGAAACCATTGAATGCATTTTCCGAACCTATTCGACGGTTAGAGACTTCTAATTCATCAAAATTATGGCATTTTATTCAATATTATATATATTTTTAAATATAGTTTAAAAGAATTAAAACTTTAAATCAAATTAATTAATATTTGCTTTGATTGATATTTCTAGAATTCATTGAAATAAATAAATAATAATATCAGGCATTATTAAGGGGGATCAGCCAAAAATCCCCCTTTATTTTTAAAATCTGGATTTATCCCCCTCCCCCTCCTAGAATTTGGTTCGAAAAAAATATCATCCTCGACATTTTGCTGGCCGCCAAAGACGGCCGGCAAATTTCTTGAATTTTTTGACCAAAATTAAAAAAATATTCCTAAATTGGTGTTAAAATACTGTTTAAATAAAGTTAAATAAAATAAAATTTTGTCATAAATATATAGGAGTTTTCAGCGTTTTTGCAAAATTCCCTCCCCTAAGGTTTTGGCTAAAATTTTTGGGAAAATTGCTCCCCTGATCCTCCCGGATCGACCGACCTTCTCAATTTCTGATTAATATTAATACTATTTTTTTCTGTATTTCATTCATTGAAATCGGTTCTAAAAAATTCTTAATTGCAACGAAAATATAGAATGTAATTATAAATATGATAAAACTTGTATTTAGTTTACATTTCAAACTCTTAACTAAATATACTTTCAATATCCTGTTCTTAATTAATATAAAGTCCGGTTCTAACTTGTAAGTTTCTAAATGTAAGTTAGTAAATTGTTCTAAAAATTTATAATCTCACATTAATTATTAAGATTAAAATTGTTTACTAAAAAACATTAAATATTACTTGAGATGACTTTAGTTTTGGTTTTCAAGAATTTTATTTTTTCCTTAAGCTTAATTTTAAATTTTTTGTTAAACTAAAAAGTTTAAGCATTTTTGTCAATGTTTAATTAAAAATAAAATAATTATTATAAAGAAGTATGAGAAAATAATTCTTTCAAATTGATTCAAAGTTAAATTTTTTTTAATTAAAAAACATTTTTTAATTTTAAGAATAAATAATTTATATTATTTTTAAATTTTTTCAAAAATAATTTTTAACGTTTTTGTTAATCAAAAATCTTTTTAAGTTAAAGATTTACTTATTTTAAATTCCAAATATAATTTTAAAGCATTTATCAGTATCTCAGAAATAAGTGAGTAGTTTATTAATTTGGTTTAATATTACGAACCTTTTATGACAATTGTTCGTCAGTTCAAAAACGTTGATTAATATTTTTATTGTTTATTAAACATATAAATCAATACAATATCTGCATTAATCTGAAAAATAACCTTGTAGAACAATGTAGATATATAGTTTTTGTGTGTTAAATAAACGATAAAATAGTTAACAAACTTTTTAACTTGTGTACAATATTCTGCTTTTGAGACTAATCAATAAATATTTGGCACTGATATGCTGTAAAACTATCAGATTTTTAATAAAATTTTTATTCTTTAGTAAACTTAAGAATCATAACATAAATTAAATAAAACTTAAATTTTTGATTATTTAATATTAGTATAATAAACAAAATACCTGCATGATAGAATGATGACTGGGATGATTGACATCCCAGACATCTCCCTCATACCAACTCTTTATATGGATCAGAGTTCGGAAATAACGGCCAAAGAGCTGAACAACGCTTTTTGAATTGCCCGTCGATAAGAGCGGAATCAAAATTGATTTAATGTAAACTAATAATATGAGTCCAGAAAAATGGGCGAAAAAGATGCCAAAGAAATGCTTTTTGGCTAAAGTCTGGGCGCGTCTGATCTTGTCTTTGTCGAGCCATTGTGGAATTGACAATTGGTTTGGGATTTCAGTTTCACACAATTCCTTTGAGCCGAATGTCTCGAATTCATGAAAACGGTTAACCATTTTTTAAAACTATAACTCAGTTAACTGTAAATGTCTAATAAGTTTTGAAACTCAGACTCAGACACAGCAATAGGTTATTCACCTCTCAAGACATGAATGACCCAAAAAAAACTAAACTTAGAAACAGGTATTTGTTTTAAAAAGCAGGTAATGCTTGGAACTTTAAAATTTAAAACTTCTAAATTAAGTAAAACCAATATTTGCATCCCTTAAATGTTGTTTATAACTTAAAAATAATTTTTTTAAAAGCCATGTTTTTATAAGTTTAAAAAGAAATACAAAGTACATATTAATACATTATTATGAATTATTAGCATATTGTATAGTTCCGCTATTTTACGATTCAAAAATTTGACCGAATTTTCGCCTTGAGAACAGGTTTTCATTCATTAAGTTACTATTTTGCAAATTTTCAAAATTGTTTGTACAGTTGAAATGATTCTCAATAAAAAAAATATCTAAGAATTTATTGATGCATTTACTAACAAAAATTATGACTCTTTGTTAATTTTGTTTTATATACCATTAAAGGTTGAATATTATAATTATTACCTGATTTATGCGATTTAGTTTATAAAGATAAAAAATATATTTAAGTAAAATTTATTCTATCTTATGATAGTATCTCAATAAAGTTATAAATAAATACATATTTATTTTTAGATAGTGAAAGTTAATAATTTATAAAATAATTGGATTAATGGAACTTAAAATTCTCACTTTTACCCAATATAACTTTTTATACCAACAAAACAACTTTAAGCTATATATATGAAACAAATGTATTGTAATTGTAAAAATTTATATCTTTAAAGTGCAACTCTAATACAGCTAAGTTTAATACATTTTAAGCATTAGTTTTTGGCTATTTATAACTTCAATTTTTAAAAATACAGTATGCATTCATTAACCATTTTATTTGTATATTAATTATAAAACTCTGATACATACTTACATGTTTAATCTAGTTAGTCATCTTTTGTCAATTTTGTCATTTTCAATAATTCTTTTATTTCGAAATAGATTGATTAAATAGAATTGATTAATTGGTTAAATTGGTTGTTTTTTGGATTATATAAAAATATAGTTTTTTAAATTTAATATAATTTAACCCGATTAAAGCTTGCTTTTTATGTAATTGCAAAAAATTTAAAAATTACTAAAAAACTATTTAACCGATTCTTACAAAATTTTTATAAAGTAAAATACATTATTTAAAGAATATATTTTTAATTTTATTCAAAGCCAACAAGTCGAATCACTCATTTATTAGCACTCATTTGTTTAAGTCTTTGTCTGACATTGTTCATCAGAGTTTATGCATGGCTTTCAGCTACAGTCTTCTTAATAAATTTCCAAATTTTTATGAAACCATTGATATTTTTTGATGCTTTAATTCTTAAATTATACTCTTTTTTTTGTTATTTAAAACCAAAATTTCATCAATAGGTCTGGACTGAAGAACAGACAATGAGTTTCGAGTTTTAATAACATAAGAGATGTTTTCAGATTTGCCATAATTTAGGGCTACTTTGCTATAATGAATAGTTGCTAAGTCGGACCAAAACATAATATTATTAATTGAATGATATTTTTTTTTATAAATGGTTAAAGTTTTTTTTAAAGATAATCTCCTAAAAACTAAATAAATAAGAAATTTTTCATTGTTTCCAACTTTACATATGGCACAGAGACACATATTTTTAAATCCCTGACCTGCCAGACAAAATAACTTTGCATCTTTTTATTTGCATTTATATCTAACACTATCGAGAATTTGACTTTTATTAATAAATTGGGAGTAAACTTTATAGCTTTTTCTATAGCTTTCTATAAAGTAGTAAGCGGGTTTAGAAGTGTTTTGAGGCGGAGTTTTATTAAAAATTTTAAACTTCAATAAAATATAGTAAAATCAAATATGTTAATGTCGAATACACTCAAGTCGAAAATATTAATGTCGAAAACACTAAAATCGAAAATATTAATGTTGAATAAACTAAAGTCGAAAATATTAATGTCGAATACACTAAAGTCTAAAATATTAATGTCGAATATAATAATATTAATATATTTAATTTTAGTTTATTCGGCATTAATATTTTCGAATTTAATGTATTTGACATTAATATTTTCGACTTTAGTGTTTTTGACATTAATATTTTTTACTTTATTGTATTCTACTATATTTTTTAATTTTACTAAATTTAATATTAATATTTTTGACTTTAGTGTATTCGACATTAATATTTTCGACTTTAGTGTTTTTGACATTAATATTTTCGACTTTAGTGTATTCGACATTAATATTTTCGATTTTAATATATTTTATATAAGTTTAAAATT
>JAQFXP010001842.1:0-17403 GCA_034693685.1 Belba bartosi
TCCGAAGTATTAATAATTAATTTATTGACAAATATTAGTCAGAAATGCAAACAATTAAAGAGTATTTCTCTATATTTACCGACACTTTCGCACAAATTATTGATTGAATTATTCGATTCATTAAAACTATTCAAACAATTGAAACGAATAAAACTTGAATTATGCGATGGTTTTCAGATTACACATAATAATCAACAAAATATTGAATTAAAACTCTTTAATGGTTTCAATGCGTTAACACATTTGACATTTGGTTCAATGAATAACTCATTTCTCGAAACAATTGACAAATTTCTGCCGAAACTCGAATTTTTGGAAATTTATATTCCGATAGAACTGTCGAATAATGCGATCAATTCATTGGCAAAACTACCGAAACTTCAAATACTTCGATTGAACGGTAGATACGAATGCATTCGTGATTCGAATGTTAATCAATTGATTAGTAATTCTCGAAAATTATTGAAAGTTTTCAGAAATAATGTTTTGATTGGATTTAACTAATAGTTCAGTTGATCTGAAGTTTAATTTTGATCAAAATTAATGCAAAATATTTTTCAATAACTTTAACCAATTGTATGAATACTTTCGATTAGAAATTGTTTTTTAGTTTTTTTGTATTTTTTCTTTTGCTGTTTATCTCTTTACTTGTGATTCATTTAAAAATTTTGTTTTAAAATTCAATTAATTAATATGTTTTGTAATTTGAGTTCAAATTTAATTTGTTTTTGTAATCAATTTAAAAAAAATAAAATACTTTTTTAGAATTTTTGTAGAATTTTTTATTTTTACGTAAATTAAATAAATAAAAAACATTTTTATTAATATTTTAAAATTTATTTAAAATATATATTAATCGAAGTAAACATAATTTCAAATCGATTTGAGGTCTACTCTAACGACCAGTTTTCCCGCTTTACTGTCCTCTGGAATCAACTCTAATTTCATGTCTTTGTTGTTCACAACTCTAACCACTATTGAGTGTTTGGTTGTTCTGAATGAAGCCAAAGCTGCCTTATTGCCCACCTGTGCCACCACTAATTACACTATTTTAATCGACTCGGGTGGTAGAAATTTACTGAAGTGAGCCATAGCATAGGAGCTAGTTTGTCTGTAGTATTTACTATAATGCGTATTAGCAATCACTTAAATTTATTTATCAAGGTAATTTTGAAAAAATTAACTTTTAATAAATTATTTATAAAATAATAATTTTTAATTTTATTTAATAAACATTTGATTTAGTAAACTTACGAAATTTACTAAATAATCAACTTGAAAATTGCAGCATTAGATAATAATATTAGTTTGTATGTTAAAATATATTTAATTAATTAATTTTGAAGTGTGTTATGAATCTCGTTAACAGATTCGCTCATTTTCAATTAAATACATCTAAGCAATGTAATAAATGTAACAATTTACATTTAAACAAACGAAAATGTATTTACGCTTGCATATTTAAATATAATTAGTATTTATAATTAAATTATTTCTTTTTCTCTCCGTTTGTTAACTGGGTATTAATCAGGGATTCAGAAGGTCGGACGATTTAGGGGGGGGGGGATTAGAGAAGGGATTTTCCCAAAAGTTTTGGCCAAAAACCTAGTGGAAAACACTCAAAAAACGCATATATTTATGATAAAAATTTCCCTAATTTAACTGGATTTAAACTAAATTTAGTTAAATTAACTGAATTTAAACCGGATTTATCACCAATTTAATAAAAATTAGCTAATTTTGATGCAGAAAAAACCCGAAAAATTTGCCTTCCGCCTTCGGCGGGCGGCAAAAAGTCAAGGGGGTACTTTTTCGCAGACCAAATGCTAGGGGAAGAAGGAATAAATCCCAATTTTCAAAATCAGGGGGATTTTTTGGTAGATACATCTCTTCTGAATTTCTGCTATTACTTGTCATTAATACAATTTCTTTTATAATTAATTAAAAATTTTAAATCAGATATGAATTCGAACTAAATATTAATATTAAAAATTTGTTTATATATTGCAATTAATTTTAATATTTTAAAATACAAACTCAATAATATTGCAGTCAAACAAATCCATTTGCAATAGTGCGCAGACGTGATCAGTGATGACGTTATTTATGTTTACATTTCGTAAACCATGTGTTCTATGCTTTAGTTTTGAGTTAACATTTCGTTTCACTAATTGTTTCGTTAATTCAGTTATTATTTGTTTCTATATTTAAATCAATTAATAAATACATTTATTCGTATTTAACACATATTTTGGTTTTGATTACAAATCTATTTCTGATTCTATTTAATGTGTTTTTAATAATTGAATTAAGTTTTCATTTATTTATTTTACAATTGTTTCGAAATGTGTTCCAAAAATGTAATCAAAACTGAAATCCGAAGTAATTTCTATTCAAACGAATCGTTCGACAGATTCGGAGACGACTTATGCGAACATATATTACAGTATTTGTCGTCAATTGAAGACTCGTTTCGATTAGAGTTAGTGTCGAAACAGTTCCGAAGATGTCTTCACACAAAACAATACAAATTAATAATTGGCTATAATTTGGCGAAAAAATTGAAATTTTTTTCCGATTCAATAGATTTGTCGTCATTTGAGTCAATACTCAAAAAGTGTCAAAATATCCGATCAATTGATTTCGGGTTTTATGACAGAAATCGAACTAATTATTCGAATTACGATTTGTTTGAATCGATTAACAAATATTGCGATAATTTGGTTGAAATTCGTTGCGAAACATCAGATTATGCGTGAATTTACGTCAATTGAAGTCATGTTTCGATCCATTGACTGATTTAAAGCATGTTTTCGGCGATAATAACGAAGTTTTGTTCAAAAGATTGCAAAGAATTTCATTTAAATTGAATTATGAAAATACAAATCAATTCGAATTAATTGCGAAAAACAATAAAAAGAGTTTAAAAAAGATTAAAGTATTTTACGATCGATTTGGAAACACGTCTTCAAATCAATTGCTGTTTAATAGTCTAACGACTGGTTTGTCTGAATTGTTTGAATTGAAAAGTCTGTCCATTAATGCCTATAAAAGCGATTCCGAAGTATTAATAATTAATTTATTGACAAAAATTAGTCAGAAATGCAATCAATTAAAGAGTATTTCTCTTAATTTTTTTCCAACACTTTCGCACAAATTATTGATTGAATTATTCGATTCATTAAAACTATTCAAACAATTGAAACGATTAAGACTTGATTTATGTAATGGTCTTCTAAATACATATAATAGTCAACAAACTATTGAATTAAAACTATTTAATGGTTTCAATGCGTTAACACATTTGACATTCGATTCAATGAATAACTCATTTCTCGAAACAATTGACAAATTTCTGCCAAAACTCGAATTTTTGGAAATTTATATTTCGATAAAACTGTCGAATAATGCGATCAATTCATTGGCAAAACTACCGAACCTTCAAATACTTCGATTGAACGGTAGATTCGAATGCATTCCTAACTCAAGTGTTAATAAATTGATTAGTAATTCTCGAAAATTATTTAAAGTTTTCAGAAATAATGCTTTGATTGGAATTAACTAATAGTTCAGTTGATCTGAAATTTAATTTTGATCAAAATTAATGCAAAATATTGTTCAATAACTTTAACCAATTGTATGAATACTTTCGATTAGAAATTGTTTTTTAATTATTTGTAATTTTTCTTTTGCTGTTTATTTCATTACTTGTTCTTCAATTAAAAAATTGTTTTAAAATTCAATTAATTAATATGTTTTAAATTTAAGTTCAAATTAAATTAGTTTTTGTAATTAATTAAAAAAAATAAAATACATTTTTAGAATTTTTGTGGAATTTTTTATTTTTACATAAATTAAATAAATAAATAAAAAACATTTTTTGTTACTATTTTTTATATAAATTTTAATATTTATTTAAAATATATATTAATCGAAGTAAACATAATTGCGAATCGATTTATAGTCTACTCTAATGACCAGTTTTTCCGCTTTACTGTCCTCTGGAATCAACTCTAGTTTCAGGTCTTTGTTGTTCACAACTCTAACAACTGTTGAGTGTTTGGTTGGTCTAATGAAGCTATAACTTCCTTATTGCCCACCTGTGCCACCACTAATTACACGATTATAATCGACTCGGGAGGTTGAAATTTACTGAAATGAGCTATAGCATAGGAGCTAGTTTGTCTGTAGTATTTACTATTATCCGGATTAGCAATAACATAACTTTATTTATCAAGGTAATTTTTAAAAAATAACTTTTAATAAGATATTTATAAAACAATAATTTTTAATTTTATTTGACAAACATTTGATTTAGTAAACTTCTAAACTTTACTAGTTAATTAACTTGAAAATTGCAGCTTTAGAGTATAATATTAGTTTGTATATTAAAATTAATTAAATTAATTATTTAATTAATTTTGAAATGTTTTAAGAATCTCGTTAACAGATTCGCTCATTTTAAAACATTTAAAAAAACAAATATGGATTTACGCTTGTATACTTAACAATAATTAATATTTATAATTAATTTTATTTATCTTTCTCTCCGTCTGTTAGCTGGGTATTAATAAATTATCTAGGCAAAATTTACACAAAATTGTATTAAATGTATTTATAAAAATTATTTCCAAATGCAAATAATTAACATGGATATAATTTAAAAATTTATTTTCCTTTAAATAAATTGTATTGTATTAGAACGTATGCTTACCATTTATGTTGAGTAAGCGTAGGCCTGGGCGAAACATAAAAGATCAATGTGTTTGTTAATTTTTTTCTATTTATTTACAAAGACAAAACAAGTTATCTGCAGTGAATCGCGATTTATTTTGCAAATATATTATTTTTTAATGTTTAACAAATGGTAAATAAAACTAACTTACAGTTTGAACTCTTACGTTTTGCACAGGCCTAATATAGCATATGTGACTATATAATAAAGATTTAAATTCAATGCTAAGTTTCACTGTTATACAATACAAATTATTTTAATACGATTTCATTAGAAACCAGTTTTAAATTTTAATAAGTTTTATATAACAAAAAATTAATTTATATGCATTTATATTTTTACAAAAATAATTAACTTATTTTTATAAATAAAATATTAGATAAAACCCAAATTTCTAGTTTATAATGTAATCAAGGTTAGATAGAAAATTACAAATTAATTTTGAAATACTAAAGTTATATTACTATTATAGAAAATTTAAAATATTTAATGTTATTAAGTTAGATTAATTAATAAGTCTACAGTTTAATTATCAATAAAAATTTAAAACAACAAATTTATAAATAATTTTAATGTAATGACAAATTATTTCCAGTTGATATTTTACATTCACTTATAAACATCTGAACGTGATTTATTAAAAAATAACAAAAAATAAATTTTTACATATTTAAAAATAATCTTAAATGTATTTAGATTAATTTTTGCTTTGAGTTTAAATTAATTAATATTTAGTTAATTAATTCACCAAAAATTGTAATGTCACATCCCCATTGCTTATGGTCCTGTGGTTCCATTTCTAAAACAATATCAGAACAATCTAATCCGCTTGATACAATTTTGATTTTTGGAAATGAGAGCTTGTTCGATTTTTGCGTAATCTTAATGCCAGTAATAATTGAGTTTGGGTTGAATTTGCGATTAATAACGTAAACATTTTGTCGAGAGCGTGACAATGACTCTGTATGCAAAATCTTGTTTTGATTAATTTCTCCAAGTATAAAACATTTATCTTGCTCGGCGTTTACTAAAGCAACATTAAATAATGAATTATAAACTGACAAAAATTTCCAGTTTTTATCTTGTTTATGTTTTTCAAGCAATACATGATATGCTTCAGTTATTTGATTAAATATCTCATTTGCTTCTCCGGTATTATTTTTATCCGGGTGATATTTAATTGCTAATTTTCTATAAGCTTGTTTGATTTCATCCAAAGTAGCATGGTTAGATATTCCAAGAATTTTGTAATAATTATTGTCATTGCTTGCAAATAATTTTAACATGATGAAAGCCAAAACAACAATAAATATGCTTGCTATTAAAAAAATATTTATTAAATAAATATTTTATTTAAAAATGTATTAAAAATTATACTTACGTTTAATCCTAAATTATATAACCAGTTAAAATTTTCATTAACACAATTATTTAATATTTAATTTTAAAATATAAAAATTAAGTTGATTAATTTGTGAATATATAGTTTGATTAATTTATATATTATTTTCAGATTTTTTAAATTAAATGCAATGAAAAATAACTATCAATTTTCAGAAATGGTGAAGAAGTTCTAATTTATTATTATTCAGAATAAATTATTCATACCATAGAAGGACAATCCATATTTTTCGACCAATAGAAATGGCTTAAATATTTACTGAAAGTACTTTTTACAATATATTTATCTCAATTTAATATGTGTTTCACATATTTATTCAATAGTGTCGCAAAACTTTCTACCTAATACTTTGAGAATAACATATTTAGTATTAAAAACACGTATATTTCAAAATAATTTAAATTATTTTTGCTGATCATGTGCTTTAAAACCCGTTTATTTGAGATTTTATTGATATAAAACAAGGCTGTTTATATGTATGTTAAATTTTATTTTTGATATTATTTTCAAACTACAAAAATATGTTTATTAAATAAAATTCAAATTAAAAACAAAAATATGACAATTTTGTTGTTAATTTGTAAAACAAAATTGACCGCCCAGTTGAAATAATCTCAAAAGACATTTTATAGTGGATTTGTAATAACATTACTCTTTGGTTGTGTCACGTATTTATTATCGAAGTTTGTCAAATCAAAATTGCAATCAAATTAATAACATATTTTTCTTTTTAATTTGCAATTTATTAAAATAAATTATTTTTGCCATTTTTAAATAGTTGAAAAAGAAATTTTTCCACTGACACAGTAATAGCCCTATATATCTAATTGTATATGTCTAAATATACGAGTAAATCAAAATCCACATTACTGCCGCTGTGATGAATAATTTTGCACTTTTTAGCGCTCAAGTTAACTTATATATATATTTATTGATTAATTAAGCAAAACATTACATATGTTTTATTATTAATTCATTAATAGACAGCACTAAAAATATTTACAGGGCAATGCAATGAATTTTCTTAACCCTGCAGCTATTGACATTACTTTTTGAGTTTTACTGGACTTTGAAGGCATTTACACTTATACTTAAACTCGTGATTTTGAGATTATTTTTCAGGAAATTTTGGTTTTTTAATAAATATTGTATACTTTTAATATTATATTGAAATAAAATATTTTGGGAAATAAAATATCTCAAACATAGAAGTGAATTAAGTTTTTGCATCTATTTGTTTACAAACGCCTGAAGGTTTAGAAAATTCAATGCAAGAGTCTGTATAATTTAACATGAGCGCTAATGTAACAATACATCGATATAGGTTTACTTTAAAATTACTCATCACAGATGTAAATTTAGTTATGCGTATATCAATTTACTCGTATATACAGCCGTTCTCAAAACTAACTTTATTGCTTAAAACGCAATAATTAAATAATCCTTAATTATTTTATTATAATATTTTTATTACAACTATGGAATTTCTTTACGGATATATAATAAAAATATTTTTGAAAAATATTAACTTGTTAATTAAAAAAAATTAAAATGTGTTTTGAGTAAACTAGCAAGATTTTAAAAGTTTTGAAAAATACAAATTATTCATTACTTAAAATAATTGTTGACATTTATTTTTGTTTTTTAAAAATCGTAACAAGTTACAATTTGTTACTATTTCAAACTTTTAAAATCTTGTTAGTTTACTCAAAACACATTTTAATTTTTTTTAATTAACAAGCCAATATTTTTCAAAAATATTTTTATTGTATATCCGTAAAGAATTTCCATAGTTGTAATAAAAATATTATAATAAAATAATCAAGGATTATTTAATTATTGCGTTTTAAGCAACAAAGTTAGTTTTGAGAACGGCTGTATATGTACTTATTATATTAAATATATGTTATATAATATGTTAAATATATTATACGTATAAAAGAGATTTTGAATTGGGATCAAGCAAAAATCACTTTGCTTTTAAAAATTTGTTATTTATTTTCCTAGCATTTAGTTTTAAAAATGTTATCCTCTTTTTTTAATTTTATTTCTGCCTTCTTTGGCGGCCGGAAAATTTAGTGCATTTTTTGACCAAATTTTTGATATTTATTTTAAATTTTTGCTAAATATAAGTTACTTTAAGTAAAATTAACTAAGTTTAGTTTAAATCCATTTAAAATTAATTAATTAAAATGTCATTATAATTATATGGGATTTTTGAGCGTTTTTGGAAAAATTCTTTCTCTAATACCCTCATTAGATATTTAGCCAATTCTATGAAAAAATCCCTTTCCTGAATTCTTTAAATTTAATAACCTCCCCAGTTTCTAAATAATTGACGTTCTAAAATATTAGAGCATTGCTAAAACATAAATTACATAGTTTTTCATTGCATTAGAAATAGTGATTAAAATTTATGTACGTACCAAATTCTGCTTTTACTTTAAGTTGTTTGTAGAGCGTAAGACTATAAATAATTTATTTTGATAAAATTTAAAGTGGCAAAAAAAATTTAAAACATTAAAATAAAACTAATTTAAAATGTTTGATTATCTACAATAAGCAAAAATATTTGTCCGTAAAGTTATTAAAACAAATTTTTGTATTCAAACTTAATTCAAAATAGATAACTTTTGTAGGCCCAACAAAATTTATATATAAATAAATCATTCTAGCTAAGTAAAATTATTTAAGTCATTGATGCATATGATTTATTAAATTTAATTCAGAATATTTTTGTGCTTGACAATTTTTTTTACCAAAATTAAAATTTGTATTGATTGCAATAAAAAATAAATCAAAAACTAGTAATAAAAAATTTAGGCAAAATACAGCCATTTTTGCTAAAATTTCAGCGAAATATTCGGCGATAGTATTGTTTCAATAGAAGTGTCGACTAATTTTCCGACTCAATTATGATCAAAATCGACCGAAACTACTATTGTGATAAAGTCTGGACTATAGAAGATGAACAAAAAATTGTAAATTAGTTGTATTACTCACATCAGTTGAAATACCGATACGATTGGGACAGTCCTATACGCAAGCGGTTAAGAGACGGCGGATTAGTAAAAAAATTAAATAATTAAAAATATTTTTAGATAAAAAGCATTTAGCACAAATTTATTGAAAATTCAAAGTGATAATGTAGACATCGTCGGAAAGTAGAATTAAAATTAACCGAAGTTAGCGACCAAATCAAACATAAAATCATTTATTCAAAACAAAACATTAATTATCAATACATAAAATTATATGTTATTTTAAAGCAAAGCAAAGCAAAGCAAAATCATAAGTGAGTGCACAGTAGAGCGGCATTGGTACACATATAATATTCAATTCAATGCAATACTAATCATTACATAACTAACATACAAAACATATTAGTCATTTCTAGTCGAGCTTTATAATTAGTCATTTTATTAGAAATCAAATGTAATTAACATTCCAATAATAATACAATAATCTCTACAATATAACCAATTCTAGGGGACCAGACCAAATGCTAGTGGATAAATGTCAATTTTTAAAATCATGGGAATTTTTGATTAATCCCCTTGCTCAATCTCTAGCGTTTGCCATTTTGCGGCCAATAAATAGCATTTATTTTAAACTATATTTTATATACAGTTATTGGAAAATATAAAATAAAATTAAAATAAAATTTTTACAATTTTTTTTTAATAAATTTAGAACGTTAATTTGACAAAATCTTATTACTAATGTTAATATGTTTTACAAACGTTTGTTTGTATGAACTTGTTGAAATAAAATTTATTAAATAAATAATTTTAAAATTCCAGCTTTATATATAAATTTAAATAAAAAGTTACTCCATAAAAATTAACTAATTTTTGAGTTTTTCAATAATCTTATTAATATAATAAACAGAGATGATCATTTTGTTTATAAAAATATAAAAATCTAACAAATTTATACGATTGATTAAGTATTTACACTGGAATATTTTGTAATTTTAAATTTATTTCTCTTTCTCCCGAACTGCTAACTGTTTATTAAAAATTCAGCCAAAAATGTATGAAATATATTAACAACAAAATAATTTTCGATTGCAAATATATTTGTATTTAAATTGTCAAGATATAATTTAAAAAGTAATTTCCTCTTAAATAAGTTGTACTGCATTAGAAATTACTGTTACCATTTAAGTGGAGTATACGTGACTATACTTATAGCTTTTGCAAGGATCGAGAAGGTAGGCAGATCCAGAAAGGATCAGGGGAGGAATTTTTTCAAAATTTTGGACATAAAGTTATGGGGGATTAGGGAGGGTTTTTTTCAAAAACGCTCAAAAACTCTTTATATTTATGACAAAATTTTGCCAATTTTAACTAGATTTAAACTAAATTTGGTTAAATTATATTGATTTTAACCAGATTTAGCACCAATTTAGGGAAAATTTTCAAATTTTGGGCAAAAAACAGAAAGTTTTGCCGTCGGCCGAAATAGGAGTGAAGTACTTTTTCTCAAACCAAATTCTAGGAATGAGCGAAATCCAAATTTTTAAAACAGGGGGGTTTTTGCTTGATCCACCATCTTCACTATCCCTAAGCTTATGTGACTATATAATAAAGATTTTAATCCAGTTTTAAATTTTAATAAGTTTTTATTTAATAAAAATTACTTTATATTTTTTTATTTTTGTTTGCAAAATATATTTAAAACATTTCTTGTATATTATGTAATTAAGGTTAATTAGAAAATTACAAATTGATATTTAATAATTTGATATGAATAACATATTTAATATTAAAAACACGTATATATTTTAAAAATTTAATCAACTTCAGCTGATCATCTGCCTTAAACCCGTATATTTTAGATTTTATTGATTTGTATCAAGGCCGTTTTATATGCATGTTAGATTTTATTGACGAAATTATTTTAAATTTTCAAAATTATTTAATTAAATTTCTAAATATTATTTAATTTCAAACTTACTATAAACGGACTAATATATAATGGTATCAAGATAACATCTAACGGTATTTATTATTTTACCACAATAATATCTGATTAATAAATTAATTTTTGCGAGAGTTTCGTCATGCTTTAAACGCATTTTCTTTATAATTAAATTAAATATTAATTTTAAAATTTCTAAATATAAATTTTATATTACATTTAATACATGTTTCTTAAAAATTTCAAAATACAACAATGACGGCCAGCAATGTCAAATCCATTAAACTGGCCAGCTAGAATTGCAACTGTTGCGCAAACAATTGCTAGCGTAATCAATATTGGAGCTGCAGTAAGAAATGCGTGGAATTTTATTTCAGATTGGTTTTGGCCACCAGAACAATGTTCCTTGATAATTGGCGACACAGACGTCGGTGATGCTATTTATATGGAAAGAGTTGTTAGAAGTGGCAGAGGCAATTACTTGATCAATTTTCCAGCTATAAACACTACGCAAACCAGAATTATAACTGGCATTTCTGTTTTACCAATGCAAAATTTAAGAGCTCCTGACTCAAATATTGAAACTGGCGGGTTAAGTGTGACTTTTTGCAGAATTTGTCTTGTACCACCAGATAATAATAATCAATGGGGTTGTTATGTAACTATACTTTCAAGAAGTTAATAACATAGTTAAATAAATTAATGTATTTTAAATTGCTTATATAATTGTAATTTTTATTGTAATATTATGGTTTTAACCAGTTGATTAAAACACCTTAAATTAATTTTGCATTTAATTGTTTTGTATCAGCAATTTTGTTTTTGAAATTAAATATAATTCTAATTTAATAAATTTTGTAAAAAATATTTAAAATTTTATTTATAAAACAATGTTTATTTTTTAATATTTTTGACATAAAAATAAATTACATAATAAAAATTATAAATTAATTCTTATTATATATTATACTTACAGACAAATTAATTCAAAACGTTACAAAAATTTTGCTATATAACGTAAATAAATATAAATAAAGCAATTTGTACATTTTATAACTAGCTTTACATTTTTAAATTTTACTAGGTACGAAATAAGTACTATATTTAAGTTAAAATATCGGAAAAGCATAAAAGTTTTTAATTTTAAACTTTAATACTTTATACAAATAAAATTATCAAAACAATTAATTATTTACATTGTATTCAAATTTCAATAAAATTATTTAAAACTTATAATCATATTATTTGATTTTTATTTTAAATTTTTGTTTTAATTAAAATATTTGTTATAAACACAAGTTTAAAAATGTAATTTTAAAATATTATTTAAGTTTAATAATAGTTTAAAACTTAAACTGACCATGAGTGCCGTTTACTTTTTCACGGCTTTATGAAACTTGATTATTGTTTTTGGAACATTTAATACAATTAATAGCTAACTATATTAGTTTTAGCCGCAATTGGGAGCGTTAGGGAGCTTTTTGGCTGTATTGTTTATACGAGAAGAAAATAAGATTTTGAATTTTATGATTAATTGGCATGATAAAAACCATTCAAAATAACTAGAAACATTATTTTACGACAAAAGAAATAAAAAATACTAATTTTTGAGTCATATGGTAAACAAATTGACTTTGATTTATAAAGAAATCATATTTTACAATGCATAAACAATACAGCCAAAAAGCCCGTTAACGCCCCCAATTGCGGCTGAAACTAATATAGTTAGCTTCTAATTGCTTTAAATGTTTCAAAAACAATAATCAAGTTTCTTAAAGCCGTGAACATGTAAACGGCACTCATAGTGAGTATTAAAAATTTACAAGTTAACCTATCGTTAAAAACAAAATAATTTTATAAAATACCAAAATTTTTTGTAACGTTTTGAATTCCTTTGTCTGTAAATTAAAATAAAATTAAATAAAATTTTATTAATTATAAATGTTTATTAGTTTTTACTATTTTATAAAATTATTTTTTTTAATTTTTAGTTTAAAAATCATACATTCTTTACTGAAAGTAATTTTTTCATATTAAAATTTTTTTTAAGCTTATATAAATGTTTATGCAATTAAATAAATTAAATATAATCTTGAAAATCAAGGCTTTAATTTTTTAAAAATAAATTTTATTCAGTATACAATAATTTTTAAAAATATTAAACATATTTAAATTAATTTTTATATCCTAAATTAAATTTTTATTGCATTTGTTACATAATTAACAAGTTATAATTAAGGCATTGAAAAATAGTTATTTATTGTACTTTTAATAATCATAATAATAATTACAAAAAACATGTAAAATAGTTACGCAAATAGTTATTTATTAAAAAAAATTTATTTATAAAAAGTTAATTTATTTATTTTTACAATTAACAATATAATAATTCCTAAAATTTTTCTATAATACTTTAACAATTTTAGGTTAAAATTAATTTATAATTTAAAAATTTTGTTTAATCCTGTTTAAATTAATTATTGTTAAATTAAATTAAATGTGTTTCCAGATTTGTGTAAATTAATTAATGCTATAAAATTATTCTAGATAAAAACATAAATTTGCTAAAATGTTACAATCTACTTATATATATTATAACTTATAAATTATATGGCAAATAGATAAATCATTTAGTTATATGCGGAATTTTAATAAGTAGGTTTAAATTAGGGATTGTAAAGGTCGGTTGATTTAGGGGAGGATTAGGGGAAGGATTTTTCTAAAAATTTTGGCCAAAAACCTAGGGAAGGGGGATTAGGTAGAAGATTTTTCCAAAAACGCTCAAAAAACCGATATATTTATGATGAAATGTTGCCTAATTTAACTGGATTTAAACTGGATTTAAACTAAATTTAGTTAAATTAACTAGATTTAAACCGGATTTAGCACCAATTTATGGAAAATTTCCTAATTTTGGGCAAAAACCCAAAAAATTTCCAGGCCGCCTTCGGCGGCCGACAAAACGTCGAGAGGGGGTACCTTTTCTTGGACCAAATGCTAGGGGGGATAAATCTAAATTTTCAAAATTAGAGGGGGGATTTTTGCCTGATCCCTCCTTCACAATCCCTGGTTTAAATGTATTAATGTTTTACTTAAATTTATAAATTTTAAAACATAATTTATGTAAAATAACAAAACAGTTATTTAAAAATATGCAAATATGTTTTAAATATGTTTATACTTTTAATAAAAAAAATTATATGTTATATAATATTTAATACAACAAATTATATTTAAAATTTTAAAAATTTATTAAATCACCAAAAATAGTAATGTCACATCCCCATTGCTCATGATCTTGCGGCTCCATTTCCAATACAATATCTGAACAATCTAATCCACCTGATACAATTTTGATTTTTGGAAATGAGAGCTTGTTTGATTTTTGTATAATTTTAATGCCAGTAATAATTGAGTTTGGCTTGAGTTTGCGATTAATAATATAAACATTTTGTCCAGAGCGTGACATTGACTCTGTATGCAATATCATACCTTGATTAATTTTTCCATATATAAAACTATTATCTTGTTTAGTTTGCACCGGTTCAGCATTAAAAAAATAATTAGAAAAATTAGAAAAGATCTTCCAATAATTAACTTGTTTATTTTTTTCAAGCAGCGCATGATATGCTTCAGTTATTTGATTAAACTGTTTAGTTGCTTCTCCGGTATTATTTTTGTCCGGGTGACATTTAACTGCTAATTTTCTATAAGCTTGCTTGATTTCATCTAAAGTAGCATGATTTGATATTTGAAGAGTTTCGTAATAAATATTATCATTTCTTGAAAATAAGTTAAACATGATGAAAGCAAATACCGCAATAAATATGCTTTCTATTAATAAAATATTTATTAAATAAAAATTATTTTAATTAAAAATTTAATACAAAGTATACTTACGTTTAATCATACGTTATATCACCAGTTAAAATTTTTATTAACACAACTATTTAATGTTTTATTTTAATTTTTAAAAATTAATTTTAAATATATATTTTTCGATTATAAAAATATTTTTAACATTTTTATAAATTAAATGCAATGGAAAATAATTGTCAATTTTCCAAAATGGTGACGTGTCTCATTTATTATTCTTCAGAACAAGTTATTCATACCATAGAGGGGACAATCCAAAGCGGGTCTCACATATGTGTAAACCAATAGAAATTCTCTAAAAATTTACTTAAAGTTTTTTTAACAATATTTTTTATTTTACTTTAATATGTAGATAAATATGTGTTTCACATCTTTATCTAATAAAGTCGTTGAATTTTTAAACTAATACTTTGAAAATAACTTATTTAATATTAAAAACATGTTTATATTTTAAAAATTAAATCAACTTTAGCCGATCATGTGCTTTAAAACCCGTATATTTTAGATTTGATTGATTTATATCAAGGTCGTTTTATATGTAAGTTAGATTTTATTTACAAAATTCTTTTGAAACTACAAAAATATGTTATTTAAATAAAATAAAAATTAAAAATAAAAATTTGGCAATGTTGTTGATTTATAAACCAAAATTGACCACCCAGTTGAAATAATTCCAAAAGATACAGCCGTTGCCAAAATTAACTGACGCCTAAACGCAACTTATTCAAATGTGCTTGGTCATAGTAAGTTGAAAATATTTTGACAAATATAAAATTATAGTAAGTACAAAATTTAAAAAGGAAATTTAAATATTTTAACTTGGTCTTTTTTAACACACTAAAATTTGTACAGAAAAATTTTACATGCTTATAAAAATTTAAAGCATACAAATTTTTTATTGCTAAAAATAATTAGATACGTGTAATTTTATTTTTTGAAATTTTAACATTGGAGCAATTTTGACAAGTACTACAAATTTAAAAATGCAATATTTGCAACTCGTACAAGTTGAACATCCTTAGTTGTTTTTATTTGAAAATTTTTTATTATTTTAACTTTTAAATATTAATAATAGTTATAATATATAAGTTTTTAAAAATATTTACCAGAAACATTTTAAAAATAAAAACAAAATTTTAAGTAAATTTATCTATTATTTTTATTTTAAATGTAACTCACATTATTTTATTGTATTATAATTTATAACAATTTTGTCATATTTCCTCACAATAATTTTGTTTTTATTTTGAAATATTTTTGGTAAATATTTTGAAAAAATTATATATTATAACTAGCATTAATATTCAAAAGTTAAAATAATAAAAAAATTTTAAAATAAAAACAAACAAGGATGTGCAACTTGTACAAGTTTCAAATATTGCATTTTTAAAGAGGTTGTCTGTAGATTGATAAAGTTGCTTATTTTAAAAAATAATTTTAATCATAATAAAAGCATATGATATGATAGAAAAGTATGCAAAAATTATTCTTCTAACTTTAATATTTTAATAGTTATACGCATTCAAATACTCAATATTTTCTTACAGTTTATGAATTTTAAACATAATTTACAGACAAACTAAATAAGCAGATGTAGATGCAGTTGTAGATGTTTATATAAATATTTTATTTAATTATCAATTTTGCTTTAATATATGGATGTAATAGTGCAAAAATAATTAAAATATCATATTTAGTTTGTCTGTAAATTATGTTTAAAATTCATAAACTGTAAGAAAATATTAAAGTTAGAAGAATAATTTTTGCATACTTTTCTATCATATCATATGCTTTTATTATGATTAAAATTATTTTTAAAAATAAGCAACTTTATCAATCTACAGACAACCCCTTTGTGGTACTGGTCAAAATTGCTCAATGTTAAAATTTTAAAAAATAAAATTACACGTATATAATTATTTTTAGCAATAAACAATTTGTATATTTAAAATTTTTTATAAACATGGTAAATTTTTTTGTACAAATTTTAGTGTGTCATAATAGATCAAATTAAATTTTTAAAAATTCCTTTTTATATTTTGTGCTTACCATAGTTGTAAAAAAAATTTCAACGTAATATAACAAAGCAATTTGAATAAATTGCGTTTAGGTTTGTTAGTTAATTTTGGCGACGACTGTATGTTAGATTGTATTTGTGATAACTTTATTCTTTGGTTGTGTCACATAATTAGTGTTAAAGTTTGTTATATCAAAATTATAATCAAATAAATGCCATATTTTTGTTTTTAATTTGCAATTTAGATAAATAAAATATTTTAAGCACATTAATGGCCTGATAATTTATTTTTACTTGTATATTATACGCAGAGCCGTCCAAAAAATAAAAAATCAAAATGTTTTTTAGCTATTATTCCGTTTACTAAACATGCAAAAACAGTATATCTGCAGTGGCCCTCAGATATATTTGAGGGCCACTGCAGATATACTGTTTTTGCATGTTTAG
>JAQFXP010001843.1:0-17398 GCA_034693685.1 Belba bartosi
TTTTTTCAATAATTATTGTATAAAAATAGTAATTACTATATATTTTCTAATAAATAATGTTTTGTTTTATCAAAGTCCATTTTTATCCCTTTTCAATTTTTATCCCTTTTCCATTTTTATCCCTCAATTTTTCTGCCCGACCCACTTGATAGAAATGGACCTGGACTGTACTAGTTTACTATAAAATTTTCAAATTCGGCAAAACTTAGATTAGAATAACGAGCAATAAAACAGAGAATCAAATTCAATGAAAATTTCGTTTTATTTGTTAATTATTAATCGATTAAACGATACATTATTTTGTGTTAAAACTTATTTTGAATATAATAGACACTAAATATAAATGAGAAGAGATTACAAACTTTTATATCTGTGTAAATGCAATATTTGTGTAAAAGCATAAAAAACTCTTAATTATAGCCTAAAAACTCAATTATTAGTTAAGCAATACTTTTAACATTCGTTTAATTCTTTGAAAATTTCCCAAAAGAAAAGTCCCATTCGTTGGCTCAAAGATTCTTGAATTTAATTTGAAAAATGTCTTATATTTAATATAAAATTTAAAAAAACAAACATTTGTTTCGGCACTTGATTTTCGAAATGATTTGTTCAAAAACAGAAAACTTAATGCAAACTAAAAAAAATACAAATTTAACAAAAAATATATAATTTTGTCTAAAAATGAGAGAATATTCTGAATATAAACTGCAATTAGAAAACGAAATGCGTTTTGAGTTTCAGCGACTAATCAAATGATAATTCAATTATTTTTTGTTGAATTCATAGCGAAAAGGGGTCGTCATCTGCAAAGAAGTGGTCGTTTTTGGCGCTTTCGTTCACTTCCTTTTCAACCAATTGATGCAATCGTTCAAAGTTTCCAATATTTAAATTATTGCGCAATTGCTGGCCATTAGACTTGTTATCATTTGTTCTGCAGTTAAGAGCAAATAATCTGTAATTCAATTCTCAAATGACTAGAATTAGCATTTGATGCCAAACCTAAAGTAGTTATCATCTAAAGCCCAGCTGTCAGTGGGTGTGACGGGTCGGGCGTTTTCATCACTGGTGAGATCAATGAGTGGCGTTTCTGTGAATGACTGCTGTTGTGATGGACTGACCGATTGGTCGCTAGTATCGGCTTTAATGGACGGTTTGCTTTTGTTTTGCACATCAATTGCGCCATTAGTTTGACATTCGTTGCCATTATTTGTAATTTGTTTCCATTTGTCAAAAGCAATACTAAACGCCTGCGAAATGGTTAGAGCTGTCGCCTCTGCTATCTTACGCTTTAATTACAAAAACAATTCAACTAATTGTTAATTAAATAAAATTAAATTAAAAATGCAATGCAATGAGTGTTAGAAATTTTGCCAAAAGATGACTGGCAATATTTTATGGATATTGACATAATACATACAGTTGGCAATAAACAAAAGTACAGCAATGGACCATGGTACTTTTGTTTAACGTTAATTGTACAAAAGAAAAACTCATTTATTGGACTGTTGTATAAGTATATCAAATGTTAGGTCAGTTCTGCACTACTTAGAGCTTAGAATTTGTTAAACACTTGCCTTAAATAACTTTAATAATTACTTATTTAATATCCAGTCTTATCTAATATCTAATATAATTAACATTTCAAATATTAAATAACATTCATATATAATATAATATAATATTTCTATAATAGCATTGACTGCTTGTATCGATTATTATATGATTCAAAGATTATATTAGAATTAATTTACTATAAATTTCTTATTATTCAAATAGTATATCAATATATAAATTGCAATATTCAGTGCAATTAAACTTTGCATTGAATTCTGTATTTGCTTTTTATTAAAAAAATATTTTGAAATCACTTTAAAAATAAAACAAATCTATTATTAGGTTTTGTTAGCAAAAAGACAAACCGTTTTTCCGAGAAAAGCGTGACATTCATGCGTCTCATTAGCGTTGGTCGCTATGAAGGCCACCACCCGATCAAAGGTTGCGTCGGCGGAACAGTACGAGATTCTGTGCATCACAACATTTCAGGGCTTTTCAATGGGCTCTCACTTATTCATTGAAAGTTATATTAAGATTGAGTTACGAACCGATAAATGGATAGATTGAACAGTTGTTCCCCAGAGTCGGTGTCTTTAGCGGTAATACCAATTGGCTTAACATTTATAGAGACGTGTCTTAACTTTTTTCCACTCGCTTTAGCCTAAAGTAGAGTAAACTAACAATAATTCCAATCAATTCAATGTCAAATGCAAATGGTTTGCCATTTGAATGATGCGTTTGATGGCATCGGCGGTCAGAACATCACTGGACGGCTCCTCTATTAGAGTACTTCCCAAATATTTACAGTAGAAAGTGATGCCTTCGATCACCGGTGCCTTACAGTCTGTCCAGTCTTCGGGCAATTCTTTCGAAATAAATACAAATATTTGTTATAATTAATGAAAATAATTGAATAATAGAGTAATTGAAAGGAAAGGAAAGTAAAGGAAAGCAAATGATTATTGATTGCAATGATATGCAAAATCCAATATCAGTCTCACTCTTATGTTTCGACTTTTTGATCCCAAAAGTCCTTAATATCGAAGCCATTGATTCAAACGAACCGTTTATTTAAGAATACTTTTTGTTATTAAATAATTTGTTAATTATTTGCAATTAAATGCAATTTTGTTGTAGTCTTTGCAACAATTGGCTAATACTATGCAATTGAAAAACAAATTAATTTTTGCTAAAACTTTAAAATAAAATTCAAAAATTCATTAGTAATTCGGGTTTTATTAAAATTTGATGAAAAATCGAAACAAAATTGAGGACAAAATCAATTGAAATATCACTAAAAACGCTAAAATGATCGACAATTTATGTCAATGTCTTTGCGCTTTGTTTTGATTACTCGTTATTAACATTAATAATCGTTTTGTTTATAAATTATGTGAAAATTTTTATTAAAAACTCTTAATCATTGCTTGCATTCACTGCACAGACTGTTAAAAGTCCTATACTTTTCATTGGATTCTGTTTTGTGATGTCATTGAGATTTGAACACAAATTATTCAAAACACATGAATACAGTATAACACCATTACTGCAAACAATTAAACTTTAGTGAAAGTACTTTTATAACAACTCTATTAATAACAACTTTAGAGACTTATATTAAAATATTGTAATAGTTTTGCAAATATTTAATTTAATAATAAGTAATCTTGCAAAATTAAACCAAATTGATCTCTTCAATAGACTTAACTGAAGCCACATTTTTTGGTGCAGTTTTCAATGTCTCTTTTCACGCAACAGTAAAACTGTGAAAAAATCAAAGCAAACCGTAAATAACGTTTAGGTTTAAACTGAGAAAAGTTTTGAATCCCCGAAACGACGACTAATACAAACTAATTATACATTAAAATAAAAATTTGATATTGAATTGAAAGGGAATTTCATATAAATTTTTAATTACATTTGAAAGACATCATTGTCTTTATGAATGAGAAGAAAGAGAAAAAATAACATTAAATACCTTTACGTTTACGTCACTTCACATATGTATAGAATGTATGGAAAGTCTGAGAGTTTTTAAACATTTTTTTGTGACTAAATTAGAAATTAAAGGGAAATACAAACAAAAAACTATTTGTTAGTCAAATGTACAGTACTTTGCATTCAATGTAAGTCTAAGTCTGATGTAGTAATGATTTAGGTTTTAGTGTAAACTATGTTAAGCCATAGCCAAAGCAAAGGAATTGTTCCGCAATTAGTCAATCAATACAACGATTTGATTGAACAGAATTTGTGTCAAACTATTAGTTTAAATGAATTCAGAAATAACCGAAACAATAGTTCTGATGAATCGATTGAATTGATTGATCACTCGATTGACATCAATTTCAATGTCTCTAATGACACAAAAATTGTTTCCGATATAAGACTCGAGACGTGTGTCGCTCGAAGTGTACGCAATCGACGAAAGCCACCGGAATATAGCCATTGCTTGGGTATGTATTAATATAAGTCTAAGTATATGTATTGCAACTTGCTTGTTTACAGTTTACAGTTTAGATCAAATTATAATAAGACTATTAAATTAATTGTTAATTGATTTTATGATTAAGCAAACAATCAATGCTTTGTTGACATTGTTTAGTACTTTTTAATTAGTACTGATTTGACTGTAGATTAGTTTTTTAGACAATTAAATAACGGATTAGTTTGAAAGTAAAGTAAATGCATTCAAAACATTCAACAAATTTTTAATTGTTTTCTATTGAATGATATATTAATAAAATGATAAAACATTGCAAATGATTAGATTTTTTTAATTACTTATTGTCTATATTTAGAGTTTAATTGCATTTTTGAATCGCAAGTTCTTAGTGGCCGGTAGTGAACCAAATGTTGGGTTAGAAGTAGTTATTTAATTGATTTAAACTAATTTTGTTTAAAGTATTGACATTTTAATTGAATTGAATTGAAGTGAGAATTAGACAAAGCGTTAGATCTGTTCCAACTGAACAGATAATCAAAGAATCAGTTGAAGACAAACATAGACTTAGAGCTAAAGAAAACGATTTAAATGATAGGAAAGAATCGGAAATAATTGAATGTAAATCAAAACACGAATTAATTGCGATTAAAGTGAACCCAATATTAGAACATCTAATGATTAGACGAAAACATAGTTTTGTTACAAAAACAATAGTTTCGAAAGAGATTTGTGGTATTTGTGGCGAAAGTATCCAATTCTCTGAAAAGTCGGTTCAATGCATTGATTGCATATCAATGAGTCATATAAACTGCTCTAAACAGCTACCGGTGCCCTGTATTCGCTATACAAATCCTAGTTTGCGGTCAACTAAAGTCATATCGAATTACGTTTATCCGGCTTTCAAGCCATCAATTCCGGCGCTTCTGATCCACTGTATCCGAGAGGTCGAAGAGCGGAGTCATGAGAGCTCTGCCAACAGTCTGTATGTCATGAAATCGGAGGCTTTGAGACAAGTGAGGGATCTCTGCAATCAAATTCTCAAATCGAAGAATGCGTTTCATTTACTCAAGAATTTCAACACTAATATCATTTGTGGAGTTATTAAGAAGTTTTTGTCCGATTTTAATGATTCGTTAATTGGAAGAGAAGTGTGGAAACAGTTTTCACATAATATGAGTTCGTTTTTAGATTCAATTTAGGTTTTGCTGTCTTTTCATTATTTTTATAATTAATTATTTAGAGAAAAAATCTGACGAAGAATTGGAAACAATGTTAAAACAATCTATTATGGAATTGAATGCCACAAATAGAGACACACTTTCGTTCCTAATATTCCATTTAAAGCATTTGGCGGACAATCAGAAGTATATACTTTTAGACGACTTAATCGATACGTTTACCGGAATAGTCTGCGGCGACACTGAAGTGAATCGAAAAATTAAATTAATGTCTATTTTGTTTCAAATAAATAGAGAATTTTGGATTAAAATATTGAAGTATTAATAATATTATCAATAATAATAATAATAATAATAATAATAATAATGTGATTTAAATTAATTGTAAAATAACTTAAATAAAATTTAAAGACTTAATCAAAATAAAAATATTTTACCAAAACTAGGCATCAATTATATTTTGCCACTAATACTCTTTTTGTTAAATCAGTTATCGGTTAATTTATGTTAAGTAATCAAGGTTAATTGTAACAATAAATCGATGTCGACTTAAAGTAAAATAAATTTGTTTGAGCAAGATATTTATAGATTTGTTAATTAAAAGTTGCAATTTGTTTGTAAATAACAAATTAGTTTTAACCTAGAGATATTATGTAATTTTTTATGAAATAGGATATAATTATATTTTTAGTTAATTATATATATTTAATATTACGCAAACTCAAATTAAGATCATATCTACTGTCAAATTATATAATATTTTGTGCACATTATATCAAATATTTTTTAACTTGAAAAAATGTGAGCAAATAAATTATTTTACTTTTTTTTCTCGTTTAATTTCCAAATAAAAGGTTTAACATGCCAAAAGATATTTTGGATTTGTTTCCATTTTTATTAAAGCAATTCAAAAAATAAAAATAAAAACTAATTAGAATCTTAAAATTTTTTAGTTTTAACTCTATCTGAAAACCAAATTTTTGGTATTCCTTATATAGTCAAGAGTCCAGAGAAAAAAGATCGGGTTTTGCCACTCAATTCAACTCTATTGCCGACTACTTTGCAAACAACAGTTCCTCCCCTTTGAGAACATTGCTGTCCAATTAGTTCCTTAACCTCAACACCAGATTCCTTGTACTGTCTGTTCCAATATGGCGTCAGTACAGTATGAGCTGAACCGTTGACCGGGTCTTCGTTGATGCCATTCCAAGGCGTGAAATACCGCGAAACGAAGTGAACTCTTTCGCTCTTCTGAGTCACGATCACTCCTCTGACTAAACCGTTTGAATCGATTTGTAATAATTGGCTTAAATTTGGAGTTACTTTATAAATGAGTTTTTCTGATTCGGGTCTATCCGCCAATCGTAGCAATAATTTCTTCGTACCGTAAGAGTACTGAACGTCTATTACTATATTTGGGTTCAATTCTGGCCCTAAAGTGTATTTAACAATGTCTTCAATCCAAGGGTTTGTGCACTTATCGAGAGGTTTGCAGTCATTTTGTGGAAAGTCGAGAGTAATTGTCTTTTCGGTTGAGTTTACAACTGCTTCGAGAGTTCCCTTAAATTTCGATTCAAATCTAATTTTATTCGAACTGTTTTCGGCGTTTTTAAAGTCTCGATCAAAAATGACTTGTGCAGTGGCCAGGGTGGCATGGCCACACAAATCTACTTCTGTTGTCGGTGTAAACCATCTCAAAGTATAGCTATTTTTGTCGAATTTCAAACTCTTGTTATTCCAGGCTTTGGCAACGAATGCCGTTTCGCTTATATTCATTTCAAATGCGATTTTTTGCTTCATTTCATCTGATATGTCATTCTTTAAGTCAAAATATAGTTTCAAAATTTTTTATGTTAACTCAATTTTTATAATAACATATAAGAAAACATACGTCAAATTGCAAAACACAAACTCCGGCCGCGTTTCCACTAAATGGTTGGTCATTGAGAGTGAAGGCGTCGACAATATATAGTGGAAATTGCATTTTAATTACTTTAAAAATTTAATATTTAATTAATTTTGTATTAAATTATTGAACAAGCGGATATTACTGAAATAATCACTAATTCGTGTTATGTCGACAAATAAGATTTCAATTAACTAGATCAAACAATCTAATTTAAGTTTAAATTTAATTAACAATATCGCTAAAGTAGTTGACTTCAAGGCTATTGTTGTTCAGATAATTTTCATTAACTCTATTTGTTTTGAAGTTATAATTTTCAGTCCAAATCTGGAACGAACTGTCAGTGCTTGGAGTTTATGTCTGGAAGTTTTCTAAAGTTAGATAAATACTAAATTGAAATTCCAGCAAAAAATTTGAAAGATAAACAATGATAATTTTTAAAAGACAGATTAGAATTGAAAATATTTAAATAAATTTTACGATAATATAATTTAATTAATTAAAAAAAACTAAGCTTTAACAAATATATGCATTATATTTGTAATTATAATTTATTGTTTTAGAAAATAGAGAGTTAATTATTTGGCAATTATTTTCATATTAAAAATAATTAAATAAAGATGTTATTAAATGATATTAATAATAATATTGTAATCATGATAATTAAATTTCAAAACTAATTTAAAAATTTTATTTGAAATTTATGTAGCAATTACTTTATAATTTGTTATTTTTAAAAACTTTTATAATTTTTGTGATTTTATAATTACTTTTTACAATTAAATCTTTAATATATTGAAAATCTAATTATTAGTTTAAAAATACAGAATATTATTAATACAATACAATTATTTTATTATAATGATAAAATAATATAAATCCATTATTGTCTTTAACATTAATTTTATTATAACTTCAAAGCAATAGATCATGCAACATCTAACTCAAACTTAATTTGTCATAAACCCAGACACAAATAATTTCGACTTTCCACTTATTTTAACCCTATCTCCAACCAATTCACAAACAATAGATCCGCCTCTTTGTGAACATTGTTCGGCAATCAGTTTAGTTGTTTGAACACCACTTCCATTCAACAGTCTTTTCCAATACGGGGTTAGTATACTATAAGCAGAACCGGTCACCGGGTCTTCATCAATGCCAACCCAAGGCGCAAAAAATCGGACTAAAAAATCAGCGCTATTTTCAATTCCAGCCTTTTGTGTGACCATAACAGCTATTATTGAATTTTTTGTATCAATTTTTAAAAGTTGTTGCATATTAGGCAATAGTTTAGAAATTAAATCAGACTCAGGTGTATTGGCCAGTCTTAAAGTCAAGTATTTAAGTGCTGGCGAATACTGAATGTCTTCAACTAATTTTACGTTCAAATTAGGTCCCAAAGTATATTTCACAATGTCATCTACCCATGGATTAGATTTATTATCTAACTTCTTATAATCAATAACAGGAAAGTCGAGAGTTATAAACTGTTCGCTTGAGTTTATAACTGCTTCGAGAGTTCCTTTGAATTTAGTTTCGAATTTAATTGTATGTAAAGAGTTATCCGAGTCTTTCAAACATTGTTCGAAGATAGCCCGGGCGGCTCCCAGCGTGGCATGCCCGCATAGTTCCACTTCCGTCTTCGGTGTAAACCATCTGAGAGTATAAACATTTGAGTCAAGTTTCAAACCTTTAACCCAAGCCTTTGAAATGAACGCAGTTTCGCTTAAATTGATCTCAGATGCAATTTGCTGTTTTGCTTCATCGGTGATGTCGTCCTTCGAATTAAATTCAAATTTAATGTTTAAACAAAAAATCAAAAAATAAATTAATAAAATAATTAACTAAGACATACATCAAATTCTAAAAAGCAAACTGCGGCCGGATTTCCACTAAATGGGCGCTCATTCAGAGTAAAGGCGTCGACAATGTATAATGATAACTGCATTTTATTATATAATCTTAGCTGGTTTAGTTAAGCAAAAACAAACCTATTAAATAGATGTTCAACATCTATATTTGCTCTGTATTTATACTTACTTTTTTAAATATTAATTTTTATATTTATGTTTAAAAATTATTATCTTATCCTAAATTCAATTTTGTTTCAAGGTTTACATCTTTAATACTCCTTATAAACATTAAACTCTTATATCAATTTTAAAAATTGAAATTTATTTTAAAAGCCAATTTATTATTTGGCCAACACCTAGCTATACAAAATAATCATACATTTCTAGAATTTTTAAATTTCAATTTTTATTATATCATATTATATATATATATATATAAAGTTATTTAAATTAATACAATTATAAGATTAAACATAATGATAATTATGTCGTTTTAAAATAATTTTTAAAAGTTATTATATACTATATTAAAAATATTAGTATATATTCGGCAATAAAAATTAAAAATAACAAGTAAAAAACTGAAAATATAAAATTCTATAAAATTGAGTTGAATTGATAAGAATAATTAATTGATTTAAGTTTATATAATACCCTGTTTTTAATAATTCAGAACTTCTTGTGTTAATTAAACACAAACGTCATTAAAGACATTATTTGTTCTAATTGTTTAACAAAATTAACAATTTGAATTCATTCCATTTTTCTGTATCTTTTGATAATCGGAATCCTTCGACCGAATGATAACAATCTGATGATCAGTATCTCTAAAATGTTAGAAAATTTAGGTAAAAATTTCAAATTGCATTAAATTGCATTATTACTAAATTTAAATAATTTTGTTTACTTTTCCAACAATTTCTTAGCAAAAGCCGAATCTTGATCTTCGGGCAAATCGGGTGTTTGGGCGCAGAAGACTTCAACAAATCGGTGATAAGCCGTTGCAATAATTAGAATTCCAAGCGATGAGAATGCGTATAGGAATGGAAACAGCCAGGTCTTTTTTAGATGCTATTTAAGTTGTCATTGAAATTAATTTAAATTAAACATAAATCTATTCAAAGATATTTAAAACTGTTTACAACAAAAATAATATTTCTATGACTGAAATGACATGCACACATTAGCCAACTTTTATAAACCATATTTAAGTAAAACTAAATGAATTTTTTATTCATTATTATCTTAAATTTACTCAATTGAAGGCTAAATTATATTTTGTTTTATTAAATAATAGTTTAGTCAAACATTTCATTCATTTGGAGGTGTGTGACATCAACTTATAATTAATTAAAGACTAAGACATCAACTAATCAAAGGCATACCTCAAATGGAAATGAAAGCGAAACTATTGTTAGAGCTGTCCCCACATTCTTAATGCCGATTTCAATAGCGATTGTGCGACAAATGTATGTTTTTAGACAACACATTCTGGCGCTTATGTAACCGATAGTCAAACCTATTACGGGTAGAATAATGTCTGCCATATATAGCTTGAAAGGCACGTCCGAGAATATGTCCGGAAATATGAATATTTCGAGTGTTTGGCAAAAGAGGACAATCGCTAAACCAGATAAGACACCAGCCTTTCAGAGACAAACAGTTTACTAATTGTGCAAATTGTGTCAAATGATTGCAAAACAATACTTTTGTTATATAAGGTGTAAATTTAGGTAATTTCCAGTTCAAAATCATTCCCATAATCACTGGTATTGTAATCAGAATTAAAGTAAAGGACATTTGAGTGTAAGGAATGACAACTAAATCTGTTTCCAAACTCCTTCCGTAAAGCCATATATTCAAAGGCATCGCCAGTAGCGCCACAATTGTTGCCAAAGTTGTCATTGTTATACTGATTGTTCAAATTTTGTATTTTATTTCAGTTTTTATTGTATTTAAATCAAATTAAGTTTCCTCTAATAGAAGAATACCTGAGAGAAAGATCTCCATCGCATAGATATGTAAATATATTCGATGTAACTCCTCCTAAAAATTATTTAACTTGAGTGAATTATGTTCATTTTTACTGTTACAACACAGAAGCTTGAATTTATAAAATATGATTAAATGAATAATACCTGGACAGCATGCCAGAATTAATAAACCTATAAAGAAATAATTAATTGTTATATTATGCAAAATAACAGTTATTTAAGCTTATATTTAAATATATTAATAAAACAAAAATTCAATTAAACCTGCTGCATGGAGTGGGTCTAATGTCATACTATGAATCAATACGTAAGATGAAAAAGGTAAAAGCAAAAACTGAGCTATCAGTCCGACAATTATTCCTAATGGGTTTCTCAAATGATTCCACACCTATGGAGCATAGAATATTCGAAACATACAATAAATAAAACTATCGGTAATCTTGATAAATTTTAGAGCAAAAACTTGAACAATTAAAAAATTAATTAAATAAAACAATACACGACATACCTGTTCGAGAGTGACCGAACATCCCATTGCAAACATAACACATATCAGCAAAAACACAATCAAATAATCGTGAATTTGTTTCAACATTGGAGCGATGTTTGTCTCCAATTGATCCGTACTATTCATTGTAATATTGGTTGCGTTCATCACTGAAACCGATAGAAGCGTTGAGTTTTCTAATGATGTTCTATTCATTTTTGCAATTTTTTGGTCGAGTTTTTTGTTGTTAAAAAGATATTCAAATTTTAAATCAGAATTTAATTCATATAAATTAATAATACAAAACAAAATTGTTAATGAATTGACGGTCAAATTGATTTAGTTTACAAACAAATTAGTTATTAATAGTATATGGAATAAGAAAACCAATAAATAAAAAACTAACTATTTTTAGATCAATAGATAGTTATACTGATTCTTTAAATGGGAAAAACTAAAAATATTCTCAATTTATTCCGAAAGCAATTTTAAACGGAATAAAAGTGAAATTGTCTGAGAGTTCTGACAACTGTAAAGACAAACGACTTATTGCAGGGCTTGAGAACAGGTTTTGGTTTTTTTAATGTCAACATTTGAAGAAATTAAGTGTAAAACTATATTCATATAAAATTCTGAAAAAGCTTTAATTATTTAAAAAAATTTCATTTAACGTGAATTGAAATCTAATTTTCAGAATTAGTTCAAAATTTCCCTAAAACTGCTTTAAAATCTAATTAATTGTATTGTCTATAAACTATTGACTTTATGGGGTTTTTATCTAATTATGGCTACAATACTAAAAATTATTATTTTAAAAAAATTAAGTATTTTTTCTTTGAAATTTTTATCATTTAATGCAATTAATATTTTAATAAATTCTTATTAATATAAAAACTTAGCATTTTTAGGTAGTTGTGACAATATTAAAATAAACTATTAAAAAATTCATTAAAATTCAAGGAACAAAAAATTTAAATATTTAAAAAATTTATTAGGTTAGAGCAAGCAAATATAAGCTATATTATGTTTAATATTATGTTTTCTAGTCAAAATTTAAATAAATAGAGCAATTTTAAAATTAAAAAACTTTTGAACTTTTTTTGAACTACATTGAACCTTTTGAAACAAAACAAATTAAAATAAAAAAAATTAAAGTAATACTTATCTCAATAAAATATCATACTTACAATTTGAAAATGTAAGTTGTTAACAATTTTGTTGTTTAATAGTTAGATATTTTTCGACAATTATATTTAAATATACTTTAAGACAATATACAGTATATATTGTATATATATATATTGACAAACAGAATGAGTAAGTGTTTTCAAAATTAAATTACTTCGATATAAACTCAAATATAAAAATACAATTTATTTTGAATTTAAAGATTTATAAGAAATTTTCTAAAATTTTTTTCCTGGAATTCTTACAAATTATTATCACTTTTATCTTAATTTTGTTTCTATTTATGCAAATCTATATTAATGTAATGAACTCTATCCTAACGTTACTTATTTGGAAATTCTTTTGTTTTAAATCTTGTTTTTTATTTGATTTAAATATTTAATCGTTTTATTGCTATTTGTTTTACTCTTTAAATTAATAATTAAAGCTTTTGAATAAAATCATTAAATCAAATCTTTTATATTAATTTGTTTTTTGATTATAGTTTTTGCTAAAAATATCCTAAGCCTTGAGTAATACAAAGTTAAGATTAATGACAAGAAAATACTAATTATTAGGTTTTATTATTTATTTACTAAATTCTGAGGTAAGTGTAAACTAAGATTATTTTAACTCAATTTTAATTTTTTTTGTGTCTAAATAATTAATTTTTTAGTTTGTATTAAACGATTCAATAAAAAGCATTTTACATTCATTTGATAGTTTTAATTAAGTTTTTAATACAAATATTTCAGTTTATTTCCGGCAAAAAAAAACGTTTATTTTAATAGTTTTCAAACTTAATTAAAAACATTTTTACAGATTAATATGTTTTGTATGAAATTGAATTAAAACATTTGCTTTAATTTTGTTTTCATAAGTCATACAAAAAACAACAGAAAAACTCGTATTCATTGGCATTGAGTTTCGTATGATTTATCAATTAAATCGATAAAACAAATTGGAATACATTTAAGATTTTAATTTAAGATAATAAAATCTAATTTATTGTTAATTTATTATTTACTAAAATTTGTACAAACAAATTTTGTTACCTGAACACATTGGTCATAATTTTGTTGATTGTAGAGATGACATAAATTTTAAATTACTAAAAAAAGTTATTTCAGAAATGTACAAGATTAAAAGACCGCTAACTGCGGTATTACTAAAATTAACTTAATTAAGTTATATTTATTGTTTATCAAGATTTTGTTAATCAAAATCAAAACATAAAATGTCTAAAGCAATCAGATTCGACAATATATACAATTGCTGAGGCGTTGCATAGATGATAGAAAGTAGTCGGCATTATCCGGATAGTCAGCATTTTGTTTATTTATTGCCTACCGATTGCCAACTCCTTTTTATCATTTATGCAACCTTTTCTCCAAAGTCTTTGTCTATTATGATTGCAATTCAGTTTTTTATTTTTTAATTATGAATAAACATAAAAAACATTTTTTAAATGCTAAGGTATTCTATTAACAAGTTATTATTGATGAAACCACAGATAGTGGTGAATTATTGGCACAATTATAAATTAATAAGACAAGTCTTATTGTTAATTAAAACTTGTGTATTTTTAACAACTAAAAAACTTTGTTGTAATTATTGTTTACTTTTTATAGATATCAAATAATTTGTAAAATAAATAATTATTGTTTTTTACTTTAATTAATCTTTATTTAATACAAATAAATTTAAATTTTAGTTAATTATGTTTAAATAATTTAAGTTAATTTTTATATAGTAAAAAATGTTTACATCAAATATTAAATTGATATAAAATTAGAATTTTAAGCTTTGAAAGATTTTTTTCAATTTTTGTTAAATATTTTTACTCTGTATTAAATATTTTTATTTTTAAATTTTATCATTTTTATGCTGTTTATTAAAAAAAATAACGCAATTTGTAAATTTTAACAACTAAATTTTTATTAATTTAAAATGTATTAATTGGTATTGATTGATATTGAAAGTTTTATTAATTGCAATTATCAGACTTTTTAATTTTTTTTTCTATTATGATAGTTTAAATTAGATGCTGTAAATAATATTGCAAAAACTTGTTAAAAATTTTAAAACTATTTTAACTATTAAATCCCGCTTGCTGCACTTAATTAATGGCAATTAATCACTTCTAATTACTAGTTTGGTTTAATTAGTGGCAATAAATAATTACTAATTATTAAATTTTATTTTTAAATTTATTCACTGATATTTTGAGATTTAAAAAATATTTTAAAATTAAATTCTTAGAAACATTTTTGAAAATATGTACATTGTTTTTAAATTTATATTTAATTATAATTATTTAATTAATTATTTAATACATTTTATCGGTGACATTTTTTTTATAAACAGGGAGTTGTCTATAAAAAAGTTATTACAATTAAAAAATATTCCAGGTCATGGATATGGAGTAATATACAAATACTGTAATTATAGTGTGAATCACAGCCTAAATTCAATTTTAATTTAGAAATTTTGTTTCAATAAGTGGTCAAACTATCAATTATTTAATCATATATACAGCCAAAGAAATGGCCTTCAAATGCAAAAATTTCTTCAAATAATTAACTGTGAATTTGATTTAATAAAAAAAAATATTGATTAATTAGTATTCAATATAAAAAATATTTTTTAAACAATAAAATATTTTAATATTAATGTAAAAGAATGTACAGTTTATAAATAAATGTGACCAGGCTAACTTATGATTATATTTAATGATTATTTTAACAATTGAATATTTTCTTAGATTTTTGTTGTTGATTAAATTATTGAAAACTTTTAAAACCTGATCAAACAATTGAATTTAGACTTTGGTAGTTGTGTGAAAACATTTTGAATATTATAAGAAATTTTTCTTACTTTTCACAACTAAATTGACCACAAACTGCAGTATCTTGGACGTTCTGATCAAACAAAATTTTTGAAATAATTTTTTTAAATACAATAGCAAACCCTATAGTTATTTAAACTAATTTCTAACTAGTTAAAATTTATCTGAAAAATTTGCATCATGCCAAAATGCATTTGGCAATAATTATTTTTAAGATTAATTCAAACATATTTAAAACTATTAATTATACAACAAAGTTTTTTTGTGCCATATTCTCTGGCATAAAATTTTAAGTTATTTTTAAACAAATTGAGTTAATCTATGTAATTTTATTTAAGTATAATTGAACTTTGATATAAAAAAAAACTAGGTATAACTTTTACAAATTAATTTGATATAAAATTAATGAAAATAACATTTAATATTTAAAAAGTGTTAGCTAATCATTAATATAAAATTTGATTATTTTAAAATTTTTTTTAATTAATCTAGCAACTGTAAAAAGGCAATAATAATGGGTTTAAGAGTTTAAATTTTACAAAAATATTAAAGAATATAAAAGAATCTACAACTGCGAATCTATTGATAATTAGATATGATTTCTATTTAAAATAAAATAAAACAAAACAAAAAATATTATATTGAATTAATTTTAGTCTAAAAACAATACTAACTAATAATTTTTAATTGTAATTTTGTAATAAATGCAACACAATTTAGTTGGTATAGTTGCACCTTAATTTTAAAAAAACTTGAATATAATTGTACGCAAATAAATTAGTAAATAATACGTTAGTAAATACGGTAATAAATTAATAAATCTATATTTTTATTATTAATATTTTTAAATGCAAAAAATATTCAGTTATTTAAAATTTTATTATTTATATGCATTTAATAAAAATATTTTATAATTATTAATTTACAAATTCACAATATAATTTTTTAAATAATACAAGTTTAAAGTAATTTAATTCTAATAAAAAGCCATAAATTTTAAAAATTTTACAATGACAGATAAATTGCATAAACATTCCAACCTTTAATTCGTTGTAAATTTGTATTATAATTATATAAAAATATTTTTATAATTTACTAATCCTTGATATCAAGCAGAAATTGTTACATTTCAAACAATTAATTTTCATAAAAATTAAAATTTTTTTATAATTTACTTAAATCTTCTTTTTATTGAAAAGACATTAATTTTTATTTTTATTTTGTGGGACTATTCAAAATAAAATTAATGATTTGTGAATTAATTATTAATTTGCATTTAATATTGGATAAATTATTACTGAGAATTAATTTATATTTAAATTATACAGCATTTTGGGGTGAAATCATACGAAGATTTATGAATCTTTTCTTTTTTGAGTGGGATTTCTCTTTAAATTGTTTGCAATTTTCAATAGAATTTTGAAACTTATTTGAAATTATTTTTTAAACTTTACTGATTTTATTGTGAATTTATTTGTTTTTCAAATTTATACATGTACAGTTAAATTTTTAAAACTAAATATATGTTTTTATTAAGTTTATTGTTAATAGGACAATAGACAGAAAAACAACCTAGAGCAAAAGCTGAGTAGATAGCTATTTATTCTGAAATTTTAATTTACTGAAATTAAAAACTAAAATACACTACAAAACAAACAAATTTTGCCAAACCGGTCGTCAAGTGTTAGGTCAGCACAAGTATACCCACAGACACATTAATACACATATTCTGGTCTATAATAAAGTTAAGAATTAATTTGAATTCTATTTGTGTAATCATGTTTGGTTGAATATTCTAATACAGAAATTATAATTTGTTACACTGCATTTCTGATTTTATTTGTTTTTCAAATTTATACATGTATAGTTAGATTAACTAGGTTTTTATTACAATTGCCGCAATTATATCTAAATTTCTGATCGAAGTGCAATTATACCTAGGTACAATTGCATTACATTTTAGAA